>KV428056.1:0-125177 GCA_001632355.1 Sistotremastrum suecicum HHB10207 ss-3 | reverse complement strand
TGTGCGCACTTGGAGTGCAGCCACTGGGGCTCAGCTGCAGATGCTGCAGGCCCACAACAGTTGGGTGAATTCTGTGGCATTCTCTCCAGATGGCACCCAGATTGTGTCTGGATCTCATGATGAGACTGTGTGCATATGGAGTGCAGCCACTGGTGCTCAGCTGCAGACATTGGAGGGCCACACTGATGAAGTGAATTGTGTAGCATTCTCTCCAGATGGCAGCCAGATTGTGTCTGGATCTGATGACAAGACTGTGCGCACTTGGAGTGCAGCCTCTGGAGCTCAGCTGCAGACACTAAAGGGTCACACTCATTGTGTAAACTCTGTGGCATTCTCTCCAGATTGCACCCAGATTGTGTCTGGATCTGGGGACATGACTGTGCGCATCTGGAGTGCAGCCACTGGAGCTCAGCTGCAGACATTGGAGGACTACATTGATGAAGTGAACTGTGTAGCATTCTCTCTAGATGGCAGCCAGATTGTGTCTGGATATAAGGACAGGACTGTGCGCATCTGGAGTGCAACCACTGAGGGTCAGCTACAGACACTAAGGCCTCCAACGAATATGTACCTGTGGTACTCAGGTACCTGCCTGTTTTTTTTAGGCAAAATCCCATACTCGTACTTGCCAGGTACAGGTACCCATGCAGGTATACCCATGTAAAGTGTCTTGTTTTGTGGTTAAATGGTGAAATTGAATCACTTTGTTGGGGGCAGGTACCTGCCAAAAAGTTCAAAGGCCAATGTCATACCTACCTGCAAAAATTTTGGCAGGTACCTGCGCAGGTATACCTGCGGGTATACCCATTTGGGCGATACTCGTTGGAAGCCTTAACAGACACTGGAGGGGCACACTGATTATGTGGTATCTGTAGCATTCTCTCCAGATGGCTCCCAGGTTGTGTCCAGATCTTATAAGAACACTGTGTGCATCTGGAGTGCAGCTACTGGGAGCGCTCAGCTGCAAAAACTGGAAGGCTACAGTGGCAAGGTGGATTCTCACTTTTTCTCTGATGCTCTTGGCTCAGACATGAGAGTGGATCCAAAGTTCTCCCTTGTTGAAGATCATTGGATTCTGGATCCTCAAAATAATTGCAAGTGGTGGATATCTCCCATATACCAAGAGCTCAGAATAATGGCAGTCTCTGGATCTCAGTTGTGTATTCAATACGGCAAATACTCTCTCATGTTCTTGGATATGCATCCTGCAGGACCTGGACATTGCTAAGTTTTGCTACCAGTATTGATAGATATATTACCAATATGATCATGACATTTGCATATCAGCTTGGTGACCCTATCAATCCTACATCCACAACATTCTTTCCACCCATTTCCTTTGTGTCTTTTACATTCTTCACTTCCATTCCGAACTACTCAAAGAATACCATCACTCCGGATTGCACACTGGCCAAAGTTATGTTTCTCCAAGCCCTCAGGCTTTGGCAGAATATCCTACAATGTCAAATGAGTACACAACAGGCGCAAAGAAGGAATAGGGACTGACATGATCAAAGATCCCAAGAGGGAGCGCGAGCGTAACACAAGCATTTGGAGAATCCTATGGCATGACAAGAGTCAGTTTATGGGCAAGGTAGGTATAGAGGGAAGGGCACGTACAACGATTGCGCCTACGTGACTTTCGATCGGCGCCGCGGAGAGGAGTAAGTAGGCTTGTTCGCGAGCTGCGCTCATGTCGTAAGTGGATGTCGTACAGGTTGAGATGAGGTGGACTCACTGTATCCGACCTACAATTCGAACGGTGAACGATGACGTAAAGCGAAGATGGAAGTCGAAACGTACTTTCTGAAGATATGCGATCGCGTTCAACGCAGCTTGCTTGTATGCGACGGTCCTGCAATCCGCTCGTGAGATTTGCACTTGAACATTTGAAGGAATACCTACGCGTCCATATTGTATTGCTTTCCGTCGCCGTCTATTGCTGGCCCTCAGCCCCGAAAGGACGAAGATGACATAAAAGAACTTACGGTAGTCAACGCTGATACCTTCGAAGATAAGCTATACCATAACGGGATTAGTTCGCGTCGATCAAGACATTGAAGTCGAACTCACCTTAGCGGAGTACAGAGGGTCGATAGGAGAAGGAAGGAAGATAGGCTGCTTGAGGGCGAACTTCTCGATTCCGTTCTTGATGATACTGCATTTGAACGTGATGATACCCGCCTATTGTTTCGGTCTCTATTAGTAAGTGTCGGGCCGAGGACCGATATAGAGACGTACCATCTCGATGGCGCCGCAGAACGACATCTGGAACATTGTTAGAGAGTAGCTTGAGTACGACTGGTGGTTGGACTTACTTCGCCCTAGATGATAGTCAGATCATGGTAGATGCATAGAGGATGAAGTACGTACGTCGCCTTGGGAGAAATGAAGGTCGCCGACTGATAGATTCGCACCCTTAACGAACACGGGGAAGTAGCACCTCGATCCTCTACATCGGCGCGTGACGATGAGCGAATACTCCCGCATATATCACAGCAACGTACTTCGAGAGATTTTTAATCTACAGGACGTCGCCCAAATCAATATCCATCCTCCATCCGATGACGAGAAGAAGTTAACTCACATCACAGTTCCCACCATGTTCTCTCCCCGGAATAGTCCTCGCACCCTCCCTCGCAAACTTCTCCCTAATCTCGTCAGAAACATCTTGTCCAAGATACGCGCCTTGCGGATCGGGAGGGAATGCAACGGCTGGTACGGCGCCGAGGTGATCGGCGATGAGCTCGCCTTCGCGTTTGTTCCATTGGGCGAGGAGCTCGGTGGAGGGAGCTGTGCCACTGCGTTGCAGATGTGAGATGAGCAGAAGAGGACGGGGAGAGAAGGTGGGAGATGTGGGGCGACGTACATGAGTCCTGGGTGGGAGACGCCGGCGAAGCGGACGCCGGGGATGTGTCGCGATGTCGCGTAGATGCCTGTAAAGGGAGAGACGATATACAGCATGAGGATACTGCTCAATATGAGAGCAGGTGAAGCGAAGTCCGACCTTCAAAGTCCCAGATGGCTTTGCAAGCTCTGCTCTGGAATTCTTTCGCTGTTGGAATTCATCAGAGTGAGAACAAAGATGAGAATGAACACGAGGAGGAACTGACCAAAAAGACCGCCACCGTTGTTCAGCTCGAAGATACCCTACGTGTACGCCATCGATCAGCGACGCCATGAGATCGAGAGCAATGACGTACGGTATATCCCCAAGGCATCTTCTCGAACGGAGTAACTGTCAGCATAATGTCAGTGGATTCAGAGGTAGTATCACAGTGAACAAGTACGTACCATCAAGAATATCAACGACTAGACAATCACCCGGTTCGGCTCCTTCCACCGCAACAGGTCCACTTAGGTTGTGCACGGAATGAAGATCAACGTCGCGGACATCGTCACTGTCTGTGAATGGAGCGCGTCAGACGATGTTCCAGTACGTATCGATTGATACTCACTGTCATTGTTTCCGATCTGCGCGCCAGTCCAGTCTAGTGACGACGTTAGCTGTCTCCAGATTTTTGATGCGGAGCATCCATACCGACGCATTCCACTTTGAAGACCTAGACGAAAAGGGTTCATGAGATTGGACATTCGAAGATCGACGATCAGAATTGGAATGCGTACCTCGCCTGGTTTCACCGTTGCGAAAGGTGGGATATCGGGGCTGCAAGAACGACCTTAGACTTGTAGCTTTGATAGGATATAGGTTACACTGACTGCCAGCGGTTGTGGATGCCCTTTTGTTCGTGTGCAGGACTGGATTCGTGCACGAAGAGTCGTTCAGTAGATGTTCACCTGACGTAGTCGAGAAAGATGAGCTCACATGAAGGGATCGACCTAAGAAAATCAAATAAATCGGAGATGACATCGCGCAAGACATAGACTGACCTTGATGATGGTTGGATGAGCATTCGAATTCGCTTTGGTTGCCATTTCTTCAGTCGTAATTCGCTATAGTACTTGGTGGGTAACAAGAGAGCAGTTATCTCTGCTCGGGACTCGGGACTCCATGCTCCAAATGATAAGCCAAGTCAAGTGTGAGTCCGTCTGATCGGTTATCTAAGAACGTGGAAAGCAGAGGATATGAGTTCATTGAGATAGTAGAGCAGCGTGAGTCGGACTTGCCGTATTCGAGCGTGTGTGCCACGAGCTATATGCTCCATCACCTTCCTGAGGTCCGTTGCTATTCCGCTTTCCCACTGATTGCAGATTGTTCTGGACGGCAATAGATTCGCCGCGGAATGTGATAGGAGCGAACGAGGGCAGCATGCAGAACTGCTTCTTGATTCCCTATCCTCTTCAAGTTCGAGCGACGGTTAAATCTGCAAGTCGGTGCAGGTAAGGATTGATTCTCTTCTAAGTCTGCGTAGAGGCATTGACCGGCGATGACTGATGAGATACAATGGTACAATTTATCGACGACGGCGACGGCGAGCATTCGGCTGCAGCGGCGCCAACTCGGACGTGCATGTCGGTGAACGGAAGCAATTTTCTTCTTTTGACGACCTCGTTCACCTCGAAAACTCTGACCATGATATGTCGATTTCGGTCAACATAAACTGTGCGATGATGTGCCTAAGCAGCGAGATTCGGACCAATGATCTCATCGAAACTTTTGTTACTAGCAGCTAAGATCACTGTCAACTCTCCTTTCAAAACGCTCGCCAACGGTGCTAGGCTACGCAGGATCTACCATAAAATCTGGTGAACTCTCTTGCTTTGCTGAGTCTGCTCCGTAAGCATTCAACGGTGCTTCTTGCACATTATCAGCTATTCCTCTGTTGCAATCTCATATTTTCTCTTTCTCTCTCTGTGCTCGGACGAGGGCCTGGCTTCTGGCTTCTGGGAATTCGAACCCTGGATTCGTTGTCGCCACTCCCATATGATAACTGACAAAGCCATTCTCTTTCGCTAGTGCTTCTGTCAAGCCGGCGAAGATCATCCGAGAGAGTCGTTGGCCCTTACTTCCTGGCGTCAAGCACCGAACTACCCATTTCAGAAGCTTCATCGCCTTGAAGAACACAATCTGTACAGAAGACAGCTTTCCTCCTTCCACAACATCAAGCGCAACGCCCCGGGATTTTCCGACCTTCGGCGATCAACCAAGAATGCGAGTCGTCGCAAGCACTGTATTCGCATTCCTCTCTACGCAATGTGTCTTTGGATCACCTATTCGTCCTCTTCCCATGTCGTCCTTGATATGATAGACTGCAATTTCTTTTCTTCCGGATCTTCGAAGCACGTCTACCAATGCGTCATCGACAAGAAGAGGATGCAGATCTTTCGCAAGCATTTTCTACTCTGCCAACCCCTTTGCATTGACAACCCTGATTCGTCCACTGCATCCGAGTCAAGTACAGAAGCCACCCGGCCTCCGGGAGCTGCGCTCGTTCCATTGGGCGGCCTCGTCGTACGCGTTCCTTTCATACACTGTCTTGCATTTTGGTGTCGTAAAACACGGCATTGACTTCTGAGTCGACCGATTCCGTCTGAATCTAAGCAAGAGGTTCATCGAGACAAACACGATAGGGATATCCTGCATTGTACAAGTTTGATCTGGAGAATAATGATAAGAATGATGACAAGATCTGCGACCTGCACTCTACACTCTATGCCTTCCTCACTATATGACAAAGGTGATACAAATAATATCCCAATAATCCGAAAATAAAAAGCCCAATGGCAGAAATAATAACTCCGAGAGCGATTTGACCGTTGTGAGAGAGGGATGGAAGACTGGCGCCCTCTGTCGTTCCAGTATTGGGTCTAGGAGGCGTGTCAGATAATTGGTAACGTCATATGTGGGTCGGGAACGTACGGCGCTGTATTGCTGCTTTCCGAAAAGGAGGGGCATGTATTATTCGACTGAGAGCACAGTCAGGAAGAGAGATTTGTCGAGCATATGAGACGGAGGACATACAGTAACATCTCCAGGACAACATACGCTATCGCCGAGGTTGGTCACACTTCCCATCGCAGCCGGAGTTGATGAACCGGCCCAATTGGGTGTACAAGTGACAATTTCATAAGAGATATTCCAGACGCCGAAGTCAGTATAGCCTAGCATCAAGGTAGTGAGTATGAGTGAGTTCGGTGCGGATAGGTAACACGAACCGTATTCAGATACGTTTTGAGGGAAAAATGAGGACGGGACAGCCGGTGAAGGATAAGCCAGGTCAAAGTTAATCAAATGCTCAAATCTACACAGTTCACGTTTGTCCAGTCAGTATCCATAAACGAGAAAGAGGACGAAGAATGGACGCACGGATTCGGATGCCCAACTGTGGCATTACACCATTCTGAAATCGCAGGACATAAATCCGTCACTTTCACCACAATGCTTGGATTCGTATCCGGAAAGAAAGGTGGGTTGCTCAACGGAGCATTTAATAAGGTCAAGTTGAAGCATACGCCGCACGAAGGGCCATATTGATCAGTGGATCCATAGGCTATTTGGGCAATAGCAGCAGTAGGAAAGTGCGTTGACGCTCCGGTGCAGCCACAAGCTGCGATGTCGTTCAACGGCAAGTCATAGTGGGTCATACTAGCGTCTGTAAGATTTATAAATCAATCAACCTTGCGGGGAGATGGTCTGAAGACTTACAGCCTGTCGGCGGGACCTGGTAGTAAGCTGCCACCAATGCTGAGTACATGGAGAACCATAATGAGAGCCAAAGGAATAGTCTAGAGGTCATGGAGATCGCACAAGGCAGCGAGTGCAAAGTCCGGCCTTGCGTGCATGCCATGAGGTCAGCTCCAACTCTCACCAGACCGTGACGACGGGAACAAAAAGCGCTTACATAATTGTCGGCCGAGATTCGGCCCTATCGGAGACAGCTAGTAAGCGCGCTGCATGTTGCGCCTGAGAACTGGGTGGAGGTCTATTGGATACGCCTCATTGTACGACTTAGATGATGGATGTTGGAATCTCCATATTTCTCTGGATGAGTGAAGACAAATTCAGGGCCAAGGAATTGTCCCATCGCAAGTGTACTTTAATTTGGTTCGCTCTCTCGAGTGGCGACCTTTTTATTGTGGCTGACATACTAATGAGGCTCTGAATACATTCAATTTCGCTTCAACCTTGTTGGAGATCACTATTTAGACGATCCGCTATATATGTTGTTGTCCCCCTTTGCTGAAGGGTTGTTCGGACTCTCTACGTTTGATCTATTTATATTCAGGACGTTGTACGTGTAACTTCATCGATGCTCAGTTAATTACTATTCAAAGAGGCTGTGACCGCTCAATACATCCACGTAACCTTTCGATGTTTATGTGGATAACGGCTTGATTGCCGGAATATAAGGGTCAAGTCTGTCACAGACTCACAGTGACTTAGTCGCTGTCATGCTTATTTTCATCACGGTCTGTCAATTGTAGAATGTTACTAGTCTCTATGAACCTTGACTAGAGGTATATATAATCGTCACTAATCACATACCGTTTGTCTACGGACGTCCTCACGATACACCATGCCGAAGCAGTATGTAAGAAGCTAGCTATGAAGCCGCCCAATTTATGGATATCCCAATACGTCCAGGAACGAACCAAGAGTCAGGGAATTCACCGTAAATCTTGCGCGCTAACTGTAGATCTATGCGTAGCATAACTGGCTCAAAGTCGAATTCCCGGGGTAACTTCCGGTTGACGTACGAGGTGGCAAATCTCTCTCCCAGAGAACTGACCGTCCCTAGGTCCGAATGGTAACACCCGTGCACTGAATGGCGCGACAGAAGTTGACGTTTCTCGGGGACGGCGCCGTTGAGTAATTCAGTCCAAAACTTTCCAAGCAAGTTGGGAATGCAATCTAGAAGGGGGTGATGAGAAGCTTGAGAATCCAGGAGCTGTGTATGGATGTAATATGCGTACTGACTTCAAGCTGTTACAGATGTCAGTTTTAAAAGACCGTGTGCCTTCAATATGAATGAAGAACGGAGGCGCTTATCAGGAAGAGCCGCGTAAATCTGTGACAAGGGATTCGAAGCCAATCTCCTCGGTCCACAAGGAGTGTGTATCCTAACGCTTTAAGGAAAAGTCGCAGCCCTAATGTCTTGCAATGGAAATGAAAGCTTTCGACATCCCAACAAGCATCACGCGTAGCGGCGTAACGTCTAAAGCATACCACCATGCGTACTGATAATGAGCGGTTGATCAGGGGCTCAATATATGAGTCGGAAGTGCGGAATTTTTCTTCCCGAGGAAAGGTAACTCGAGAGACCAAGTTGGGTCATAGCTCCAAAGCGACGGCGAAGAATATAGTAGTTGAATTTTTTTCCATGTCAAGGCTAAGATCGGTGGAGGCAACAGCCACCTTGGAATCGCCGAACTCGCCCTTGTAAACGTCTCAGTCGAAATCCTCAGAAGACGCCTCAGGAGTCAGGATGTTGGCCCCGTTCAAGCAAGTTCAAGAAAGAAGTCGCCCAAGTCTAGTATGAATGGGCAACCAGGAACAAGTTCTAGACCGATCCACAGTACCATGCGCTGCCAACAGACCCTGTGAAGCATCGGTTGTACTCGGTGCATCAGATCAGGAAAAGCTGGACCAGCTAGTTCATTCAGCAATTGAAGTTGAAAAGTTGGAGGTACTGTAACTCGGAGTCTCGGAGGTCACTTAGCATCGTTGACTTTCGACTCGGAAGCTAAATCACATTCAGGAACGTATCGAAATGAGACGGGAGATGTTTCAATCTTCACTTTTGGGATCGTCTCATTAACAAGAGAATTATTCTAGCCCCTCAACAACGCGAGGCAGTCGCGCCCAGTTCCCGGGCATTTTCGGTGATAAGCTCCCATTGGGTTTTCGGAGATGAAAACTGCGGTGATAACGACTTTCGTCCGATTTTATTTTTTTCCTCCATTGTTCCCAAGCGCTCGTCAAGAGCAACCACCGTCACCCAACTTCAAGCCAGACATCAACGTGTTCAGAGCGTTGTCTTCCTTTTTGGATGTGCTGCTCTCAGCCTTTCTCTCTCCAGACAATCCGCTTGATCTCTTTGGCTGTCTGAAGAGCGCCGAGCGCAGTCTGGGACGCTGGGTATGCACCGGCTTACGGCGCCTTGGTTAACATTTTGTTCTAAACAAGTCCTATCGCCTTCTCCTGCGATTCATTTCTCCACATCCGCACGTGTCCTGGGACGTCATGCGCTTCCACTAGCTCCTCGACTTACGTCCTTGGCAACATCTCAAGAGAAGGAAGAAGCAACCCGGTGGATAGCCAGCTTTCGAGATGCGAACATTATCAGAGACGACGTCGAACTCTCGTTTTCTCGGAGCTCAGGGCCTGGTGGACAGGTTTGCATTGGCTTCCTTCTTTATTACCGCAGCAAGTCGGTCTACCAGAAGAATTGGGTTGCTAATCATGTCATAGAACGTTAACAAAGTGAATTCTAAAGCCACTGTCCGATGCCTCATTTCTGCAAATTGGATTCCACTCTGGGCACATGAGATCCTCAAACGAAGCGTGAGTGTCCCCCAACCTCTTCATACACTACTAAGTAGTTGATTTAGCCAGCCTTCGTGCAATCGAGTAACTCGCTTTTGATCACATCTATGGTTCATCGTTCTCAGTCACAAAACGTGGATGACTGCCTCTCCAAGGTTTGTCACCCGTTTCAATTATGTCCCTTTATACTACTACTCATTATACACATCGATCAAGTTACATGCCCTAATTTTGAGCGCCGCGTCCTCAGTTATCAAGAAAGAACCTTCGGCGGAGAAACTAGAGCGTATCAGAGGCTATATACAACAAGAGAAAGCACGTCGGCGTCTGGGAAAAGGCATGAGAGCAGAGGTGAAGCGAGCGCGGTCAATCAGAAAGGGCGAATAGCAGCAACATTGAACAGTGTTGCAGAAATCGGCCGGCGCCTACTCCATACCCCAGTAAACACCCCCATTCATAATCACCATGCGTCCCAGTTCAGAATGATCCATGAAGGACCCACGATTGTCCGAAAGTGATCGTACTAATGCTGATATGGCGTGCCCCTGTACGGAAGTGTGAAAGAATGGTTCTTACTTCGGCCAAGGTTCTCTGGTGCATGTCAAGCCTGCCACGCTCGTCCTCGTCGATCTAAGATTGCACATCACATCTGTTCGTCTTTCGATCGTCTCTCAATGAACCCTCGAATATTAGAATGTCCTTCAGCACTAGCAAAGAAGCAACGTTTGACAGAATTTTCCCATAGAACGACACCAATCTGCTTCGCATAGTCAAGAACAACCTGATAATCGGCTTGGGCGGCGAAGTTCGTATAAAGATACCCTATAGAGGGTGTTCAGTTCGGAATCGAAGAGGGTGAAGGATTTACCATCGGCGGATTTCAAGCGATTCTTCTCCAATTCCCAGAGTCGGATCTGATCTTGGACAGTCACTGGAAGTAGAGGGTTCTGATAGCATAAATATGCATTTGTTATACCTAATTCAACGGAATACATAATCAACAAGGGACTTACGTTTCTTCTCATTTGGGGGTGCGCATGTGTGACGAGGTACGAGATGATCTACTCAGGGAAACATTATTAGTGGGCCTCGAAGCTAGACATTTGCACGAACTTGATCGGCGCGGATCCCATTGTTGAGTGCCTTTCTCACGCTGTCCCGCGTGATAGAGCCAACGACGAGATTTGGATAACGCGATTTCAAGTGCACGAATAAATTCAAGACAGCGATCTGTAAAGGGTTATCTGATGAACATCATTAGCGGTATACTTATCTCCATCGGATTCGTGGCGAACCGGTGTACGCGTACAACCGGTAGTTGGTTTCCAGGATGATGAAGCCTTGAGGACCCGTATTTCCGCCCCCAGAACTAGGAAGCAAGGGCGTAGAGGAAGTGAGAGTCGTAGCTAGCCGTGTGGGAGAGAACCGCTTCGAAGATGACTAACGCCTTGATGAGCGAAGCCTACATACGCATGTGAGAAGCCTACTTTGCGTTGCCATATGAGTCCATAATCTCGCAAGTCTTCTAACATCACCAGTTGGGTTTGAGTTAGATTGTCTGGCGAATACTCCTTTAGGATGTGCCCGTGAGTGAAGAACACGCATGTGTAATGCTGAATCATACCCGGCCTAGGTCCATTGTACTGAGCATAAACAGGAAGTTCAGAACTTCGACGAGATCCATCTGACGTTCCTGCGATTCGATGTGAGAAAAGGGGTAGATGGACTAAATTTCCGACGCACCTCAACCATCTTTAGATATTGAAGTAAAAGTTCCCATAATTGCTCATGAGGGGTATGAAGCAGGAACTGAAAGCCAAGAGACGAGATTTGCAGCTGAGACGTTTTGCGGGACGAAGCGGTGGAGTATCCTGACGGGCTTGGCAGAGGCTGCATTAATCCACTTCTCTGCAAAAGGTACAGAACACCCGCGGACGGCCGTTGCGGTGTACTGTCGGTGCCTGAGGACACCATGTAGTGCAGTATTGTCTATCATAATCTTTCAATTGGGCCGGATGAAAAGTGATAGTTGGACGCACCTCCCATCTTTCTAAAGCGTAACTGTCGAGATGTTCCGAGTTAGGCCCGAATTTCTTGTCTCCGGCCCCGTCACGCTCTGCGTCTTTTTCCTTGGAACTGACATACGGCACCCCAAAACTGTTTAAATCTCCTCCTCCAGTGAGCGCCATCCTGAAGCTCGCTTTGAAGTTCGGATTGAGAAGCATCCTAGTCCCAGGATTAGGAAGAATTTGTATTTTTGAGAGGGTGTCTAGGGCGGTCCCATAAGGTCTGAAAATGCCACTTTGAACGTTTGCTATCTAAAGAGATATAGATGGACGCACTTTCTTCCCTCTTTGGTTACCCAGCCGTTCAACGTCTGTGAAGCTATGGGGCCCTCTAACCAAAGCAGACTCATTACAATTTGCCGTTCTATGGGCCCAAGCAGTCTGAGACGTCGTCGGTCAGCTGTCATCCAGAGATCCAGATCCAGACGTGGACAATAACCTGAAGATAGCCAAACATGATGAAGGCCGTGTATACAGTCGTGTGAGAGCTGTCTGAGACTGCGACTGCAGGAAAGGGATTAGCGTATGAGGGGCATCTTGTTGTCCCGCTGTCTCTGGATCCTTTGGCATCGAGGGTTCGGCAAAAGCCGACCGCCACATCTTCACTTATGCTCTTGTCTACAGAAGTCTTGTGTCAATGCGCCTGTGCTGGATATGGCTCAACCGGCTTTTCGAAATGCTGCCATTGTTTTCCCATCAGATTCACAATATCGCACTACCTCCACAGTGCGACGACCTTCAAATTTGGCGCAGCACTTGCCTCTGCGCCGAGTCATCCTCGATCAACCGTTCAAGCAATACAAGTCCTTGCCATTGCTGTGCACTTCCATATGGCATCATGCTGAGTGCTGGCCTCAACGCACCACCTCCATTATCTACATCCCCTATAGACGTACATTTTGATGATATCAAACGGCAGCAAATGTCTTGGGGGCTTCTCGCCCCTTCGATGCCACAATCTCATTTCGGCAGTACGTGATCCAAAACATGCCCCCGCACATTATTGTATGGAATGGCGGAGCGCCCACGTCAACGCCACCATGTTTCTCTCCAGTCATCCCTACGGTGGGAAACGAGGACGTTCTGACTCAGAGTTGGGTCCCTATTGCCTGGTTGGGCGCCTACGATTACGACGCCCTTTCGTATGTTTGACCCTGCGATCTCTTCCTACTAGTCGTTTTGAAGATCGACTTTTGGTGCTCACGTTACCTCTGACATACCCTACCCCTTATCGACAATACGCACAAGCAGATGTGGTTTTTCCACACCTCGAACAACGCGGCAAAGTGCAACACCAAAATGCCATTTGCAGCTCGCCGAGTGAACATTCGCAGAAGTCGACCGAGCAACCAAGATTCGCACGTGATTGTTTATCCCTCGGCCCATCGGTCCCTAAGATCTTTCATAAAGTCAAACGACGACTCTACCCGACTGATTGGCGGACGAACGTAACGTCGACACATCTGGAGGTGTGTTTCCACAACGAAAATCGACCTCACCTGAGTCCAAACACACTCTTTAGAATCCGGAAACGTCGAAGGTGTAGCTCGTGAGCCAACTTGTCGCCCTTTCTTCGACATGGCACTGTACCACTCGTTGCGCAACTCGGCCAGATAATCTACGTCACTCGAAAGATTATGGTTCCAGGAACCATGCCGACCCGAGGTCGATATTGGGTAGTCCTCAAGGCTTCGCATCCCACAATTGGATGAACCGGATCGATACAAAGACGTACTGAGCGGCGTTCGCTTCGCTGCCTCCGATTTGGCCAAATCCGCGACCGTCCGTGCTCCGTCGAAACATACTTCCAATGAGGCTTGGTAATGGAAGAACCTGCCTGGTCGACCTAGATTCATTCGTTGGGCGTTAGGGTCCACTTCCACCATGTCATTGACTCAGGAACCGTAATATCCCTTCTTGGTGGCAGCTTGAGTAGCTCTCGAGCCGCTCAGACCGCGCGGAGATCTCGTGGGCCGGGCCTTGCCGCAACGGCGAACCCTGTTATAAGCGAATAAGGCAACCGATCAAACGCGTGTGGTTGGTGCTAGAAGCCGCGCCGCAGAAGGAGGGAGATGCAATTCGGAGATTTCGATGCCCATTATGTCTCTGCCGATTTCATTTGTCTGCCCTTTCCCACCCCGATTCTCCAGGAGCTTCGTCTTTGATCCCCGTCCCCCTTTTTGGACACCGTGCAGATGAGTCCTGAATTTCGCCTACTCGTCAACCCGAGTTGTCTCCTCTTCCCATGAGACGCCCGTTTCTCTTTATCAGCTCCAAAATGCAAAAGTGACAACTTATGGATGCACCACCACCTATTGTTTCTTGTCGCCTTTTCGCAGCCCCCGACGTCCTGGAAGATATTCTCTTCGAGGCATGTCACGCTCACGATGAATCCATCCCAAAGCCGCCTTTCAACCTCCCATCCATCGCGCTTACTTGCAGGACCACGTCCTCAATTGTTTCTCCCAAATTCAATCCCCGTTTCTATGCCCGACTTTTTCGTGCGACATTTGATCTGCCTGTTCAGCTTTCCCCATGTTTCCCTTGCGATCCTTCCCTTTTGACCGAGGAGCTACCACAACTGTGGCAGTCGCTCAATCGTCTGAGGAAGTCATCGCTTCAAGCGTCGTCTTCCGAAGTCCTCGAAGAAGACATGCTCATAGCTTGCGCAATGTTGCTGCAGCACCCTACCGGACAAACGAAGAACAGACGAGCCCTTCTCGATTACGCCCACGTCGACGCGGTGTCCTTACAGCTCATTCTCTCTCGGACCGACAAGCCAGAGTACATGGAACATTGTAGGCGAACTCCAATTATACTGTGTGCCTTATGGCTCCTCTGGATCACCAGCTCACATGGCGCGTCCGTCTTCCTCACTACCCATTTGGTAAACTGATACCATGAGATAGGATTTTTGTCCAAGCTTCCCCTCGAGACACGGAATGTTATCCTGAGTCTGTGTGAGAACTATGCGTTCACTCCACACATTGACTCCGTTCTTCTACCTCGAAGATCGTCTCGCCTATACGGTCGCATCCTGGATCCTCGGACCCTTCACCTCGGACCTTGTCCGTCTATCTTATTGATACTTTCGATGATAGGACAGAATCCCTTTGTTCCTCCGCCCAGTCTTCGAAAATCGAGGAATGTCTACCATAAGATCGAGGACGTCCCTGAAGATGAGTTGTACAACCGCGGACCCACGTTGGACGACTATGCAAAGTTCAATTCGCTCCCCCCGTTCCCCATGTTATCAAGTGCGGATGAAGACTATTGCGGTATCAGTTATCCATGGGCTCTCCCTCAGAGCTTAGGGCCTGCCGCTATAGAAAAGTCCGCTCTCCTATGGACCGAGAGGCTAGCCGGACTGTGGGCAGGAAGATTCTTGGTATGACGTATCTTCACCCTGTATCTGCGTAAAACGTGACGTTCGTTTGCAGTTCCGTACAAAGATTTCCGCGCCCATCGACGACGAAACAGATCGACCCTCAACGTCTCCACTCCCGATCTCTCCTTCCAAGAGCTGCCTAATCCAAAAACCATTGTACTGGCGACTGCGTATACACGATCGGCTGTCGCCGGAACTCGTCGAGGAGCTACCCGATTCGCTCCGAAAGCTAATCGGCATTTCATCGGATAATCCTTTGAACTCGCCGTTCGCCTCCTCAACCGGTAGGGTCCAGATGAATGTGGGATCAGATGCAAATCAAGCTCATCTCGCACCTAAAGGAGAGGCATCGAAGGTTGCGAAATGGATCTGGGACCGTGCTGTCCATGATACCTGGCCTTTAATCGTAGGACAGGTACGCTACGACTTCCGTTCAACAGACGTTTACTCATACACCCTTAGACCGATATTTCACACTATCTGGCATGGATCCCACCTCCTGGTCCGTCCCCAAATTATTTAGGTGTTGTTAGGCCCTGGGACGGCCATATTACACTCCTTCGTGACGAGGGAAACTGCGGAAAGTGGACTTTCGAAGGTTTCCTCGTGGGTGGTCAAGAGAACGGGATGTACTCGAGATGGGTCGGTAGATGGAGAGGAGGTTCAGATACTCTTGTGGGAATCTTTGGCATGATGAAGACGGATATGGAATAATATGTTGCACAACGTGCTCGCGACATTTCAGAGACGAATATAAGGAGACTGAAATGAGTGTCTCCTCGATAAAATTCTTTTCTTGGTCAATCTTAGTCACTGACGCTGGATGAGCAAACAACACTCGGACCGACGATGATCTTTGAGAATGGTGTAGTACGTAACGTTCTAGCTACAGGATGCATGCTGCTGTGTCGTTTCCAGTCATTTACGACTCCTGTATGTAGGAGCTTCAGACTATCGCCTCCGGAAGACGGCCCAAGAGCCCCATTTAACCTACACTTGCCTGGTTGAGCGTTCACCGGGAACTGGAGAAATCTGACGCACGCGCACGACCACTTCTCGGATGAGGTTGAAAAGACTCAGTCAAACAAACGAAGGCTTCTATACGTACCACAATCATTTGCTGACTCCTGTCAAGTCCCGATGAAGACTTGGAGGGGAAAAAAACCCTCTCAAGCGAGGTCTTCGAATGTGTTGTTAAATCCCCCGTGAACAACGCACTCGGATCCACGGTCACTAATATGTAATGAAAAGCACAAATAACTCTTGATGTGCGAAGATCGGGGTGATTATTCTAATTGAGGTCCGGCGTCCTGATCATCGGATGTTTCTCGGAACGCCCCATTCCATCAGCATTAATGCAAGCGTGTAAATCATAGAACCTTGTCCCTGATTAGACCTGACTCCCCGGTCAGAACACTCGGATCGGAGCGACCACGCCGTAACCAGACTCATTTTAGGAGACGGAGACGGAAAAGCCCGTTCGCACAATGTAGACGGGGACCTTTACATGTAACATCATGATGAGTCTTTCCAGAAACGTTGTCGCGATGGCTTTAGCAAGCGCGATGGCATTTACCAAGTGATACTCACATGGCGGCGTCTTAGACTGAAAGCGCGTGCAACAACGTATGCGCTTTCAGACACTCTAAATAAATATTCCGAGTGTATATCTAGGAGAGGGTTCTGTGGCGATGCATTGACACGAGTTCGCCGTCGTTTAAAACACAGGGTCTCCATGTAGAAACGTTATGAGAGTTCCTTCCAGTCGGTTGCACTCGACATTTGTCTACAGTTACAAATGCCGCGTTAGAATCAATCTCTCCTGATTGAGGAACTGTTCGCTTGGTCCTCACCTATATTCCGTAAGGGCTTGGGAGAAAAGCGCTCATATCAATTTACTTAGGACTGCTTACGGCCAGGGCGGCTGATGTGCACTTCATTAGCATCAGCCTGATAGAAGCCCAGTAAGACTCGTGAGGAAGCTGCCAAGCATGTAGTGGGCCGTCAACCTGAATACGGTGTTACCTTCCATTTTCCAAAACAGGGACAAGTTCCTGAAACACAGGGGACCCGCAATAGAAAAGGTGCGGATGAAACATGTGGCTCAAAAGAGAAGAAAATAGCTGGCGTAACCCAAGCATACGATCTTCTATTTCGAGAGTCACCCCTAGGTGAGCTCTCCTAGACGTCGCGGAAACGACGTAATGAATCCTTCTGGGATGAAAGCGGTATATTTCGAAGGAAAGAACGCTTCGTCACAAAATATCTGTTGATATAATCCATTAGGTCTTTGTATAACCAAGCGCTGGCCAATTATTGCTCGGGAGCGCTCACCGCCACCAGGTAATGTTATACAAACAAAGCTTCTTACATGCACATATTATTAGCCGGTAGCAGAGTGAACGAAGTAAATATGGGACACTTGTAGCCTACGATAACAAGGTTTCCTGTTGCTCTCGTCATATTTACTGAGGGATCTTTCAAAGATGGCTTATGTGGGATACCAGCCAAACTGCCCTAGGAAGGGCCGAGGTGACCCGGGCAAAAATAAAGATGGACGCTGGCCAAGGTCTCTCGGACGACCATTACTTCAGTGACCTGTCATCTTCGTCAGTTCCAGCGGTTTGAAAGCTTCAGGGGGCCTACCGACTTTACTGCAACAGCCGTTCAACAGACTTCGAGTTGCGAAGCCCGTCGTGATCGGTCCACGTGGCGTCGGCTATAAACGGTTGTAACTTTAGGTTACGTTTGAAACTCCGATTGAGGAGACGTCCATAGCGCAAACAAGCCCAAATGTATTCGTCGAGACGCAGATCACTCTTTTTGGGATGGCTAGGTCTATGCCGCATCCGATCTCAGCACACTGCTGATGTTTGATAAGTTTCCGAAGAGACCAGCAGACAATGCTTTTCTCAAAAGCGCTGTAATGATACTGACGACGCAGTGATGACTGGAATCCAAGATGACTACAGTGGATTCCAAGTGAATTCACCGCGGAAAATGCATGCATGATACACAGTAAGCCCTCACCGCTGCGAGAGCTTCTTCTGATCCACGATCTATATAGAATTATTAAGATTGATCGGATTGAAGAACATTTCAACGCAAAGAAAGGCACAGAATCCGTAACTGCATCCGGGTTCGTAACGCCGTCTCTAATGATCCCTGGGTCTTGGATTCGTGTACATTCTGAGAAGAACTTTCACGGCTCTCGTATCTTTACTTTTTCCATTGGTTACTCCTTCAAACACTAGCGGTACGTTTATGGTTGGCCACACGGCGACACAATAAACCTAAAGATCGATTCATTCTGCATATAGGTAGCAGCTCAGATGGCGTAGAACGTTCTCTCACGGGATAGTCCGCCCGAGGAACTGATCCCTTGAGAGCACGCAGCAATCAGGTCCCCAAAGAAGGCATGCTTCTCTGACAAGGTTTCCCCTGCCGAACAACCCTATAGATGAGATATCGTTCGGGGAAAGCCACAATATCGTCCCTCAAACTCCACGAGGAATTACCGGGATTCTCACCTGTGACCAAAAAGCTTTGCCAGAGGACAGCGGACTAGACTACGAACAGCACTGTGTTTCCTACGACACGCAACGCCTGCGGAAATTTTATGTAATAGAGGAAAAGGTAGGCCGCATGCCTGAAGGTTTTGCCCCTGCCTCAAGTGCGCCACGCTCAACCGTACAGGTTATGATCGGAATCCACTGAATCCCCAGCTCGCTTACTCCTTATCGTACTCTAAAGCTTACTGCACTCGAAGCTCTGATCAGGAAAATCGGAAGCTCTTGTAACTCTCGATGCCAGCATCCTATCCGCTTCGATAACTCCTATCCAATTGTTCACGCTCGATGAATCTTGCTGCTCTCTCTGTGGATATCGGCGGCCGGTTTCGGTGTTGCTTGGCATCAGAGTACCGTCAGTGCTCCATGCCATTCTTTTATAGAGCGGTTTTCGAAGAGGTCCGAGTCGTGTATCAATTAGTGAGTGAGATATCCAGTTCCTATTTGGTTTCTCATTCTAAAGCCACTTGATCACATTTGGCCGCCCGTTTATAGTTTGGGCAATTCGAATCTCGAGTTTGGGGGCGGGAGGGGGCCGACGCCGGCGAAGTTGTTCTTCCATGAACCTCTTCCAGAACCATGAACTCCCTCAGTGCTCCAATCTCACGGTCGAGACCATGCCTTCGATGTCGTGAAATCTCAGGATCGAAAACGTCCGAAACCTCGTGGCCACGGCACTCATCGTGTCGGGTCATGTTTACGGGTGTAGTCCCAAGCGCTGCGTTCTCATTTGGCAACGGGAAAGGGGTGTCGTTCATAAAGGAGTGGGGTCCCGTATTCTCGTTTCCTGTATTCTGTACTCGCGACGAACAAACGAAACGTACGAAAAGTTACTCGCAGAGCCAGCCAAGGAGCTAGCGCCTAAGTTCGAGAGAAACAAAAGATGACCGAATAACTTCGACGCCGCGGTCACGTGAAACGTGCGCGTCCCTTCTCTTTTCTACTCGTCATGTCGATCACAGTACAGAGCGCTGCTCAGAAAGGTACAATGGGCAGCGAATACCAACCGAAGTATAGTGTTGATGAAATTTTACCCAGGACAGTTATCCATCATCCGTTCGCTACTGGCGGAGAACCCAGCTCTATTGAACAGCACTGACGTCGTTTGTGGATCTGTCTGATCCTGTCAGCCTGCCAAAATAACGACCCTCATTTCAGGACGGCCGTACTGCATTGCACTGGGCTGCTTCTGCTGGATATGCCGATGTTGTCAGATATCTCGTCGATCAAAAGTGTGACGTCGATCTTCCGGATGTTAGCGGCTGGTCTGCACTACATATTGCAGGCACGTATTCACTATACGCTGTCAATCGACGCTCATTCAAGATCTCATATAGCAAGCGCTGGCCATGAACCTATAGCTGAAGAACTAATTGGCGCGGGGGCAAATGTGAACAAAACGAATGACAAGGGAATCACCCCATTGTGCGTCTTACAGTCGGCAGCCTTCTTTCTTCTTACTAACAACATGCTTTCCCCCATCCAGACATTATGCCGCATCCAAGGCACATGTCGATGTACGCCGGTGCATGCTCAGTTGACCCACTTTCATAACCAAAATGATTAGATTGGGAAGCTTTTGATCTCTCGTGGCGCTCAGGTGAACTAGTTCACGCTACTCTTCTCGTTGACCCCTCGAACTTCCCCTAGATTAACGCCAAAGATCGTGCAAACCAACACCCTCTGTGCGTTCCAGATAAGCCTACACTCATGCCCTTCTGATCTGAGATCGGTAGACACCGAGCGGCTACGACCGGATCCACTGGATTCGTCAAACTTCTGTTAGACCCACCTAAAGATCAGGCAAAGACACGCCTCAACACCGCCGACCGAATAGGCAACACGCCCCTGCATCTGGCGATGGAATCTGCACATGCCGAAGTAGCTGTTTTACTGATTGAGGCAGGTGCCGATCGCACCCGTGTAAGTGACTAATTTGATTCTCTCGCGCACACGATCCTGATGTATACCTCGTTGCAGCTTAATGAGGATGGACTAGCGCCCGAAGAGGTGGAAGGTGTTGGAGGGACTGAACAGAAGCGTGCGAAAGAGTATGTCATTGCAAGATGTGGGAAACCTTGACTGGCAAATGCTCCCTCGGGTTTGTGGGTACATATGTACATATATTTATGACATCAAGATACAATTGTACGACTTCTCAGCTTTCATACTAGATAGTACAATCTTCAGGGAACGGTCGTAACCTTGAAGATCAAGTCAGTAACTTGTTCGAGGTCTCATGACGAATGACGATGACTCATACCTCCCAATCAGTGACCAATTCTGAATGTATCACCGTCAGAGAGATAAACCGGCGACGCGATTCAACACTTACGTTCATCCAAGGAGTCTAATAGCTGAATATCTTTCGTTGAAAGATCGAAATCGAAGATATCGGCATTTGACGCAATACGCTCTGCCTTGACCGATTTTGGGAGCGGCACGAATCCCTAGTTTACATCAGATGTTGAAGAAATGAGCTTCGAAGCATGCGTACCTTCTGCAGGGAATAGCGGAGAAGAACTTGAGCGGTACTCTTATTGTGCTGACTCGCGATCTGCTTGAGTACGGGATGGTTGAATCTCATCCCTCTCACTAGAGGAGCCCAGGCCTGGGGGAGCTGGATCAAGCCGTCCTCCGCAGTAGTTGATTTATGTACGTACCTGAAGGATTATATCGTGCTTCTTGCATAATTCGACGATATCAGGGCGAGTCTGGAAGGGATGAAGATCGACCTTGGGGATGACTCAGCGCTTATAGGAGGAACGGGAAACACATCATCTTACCTGATTGATGGTAGGCAGTGGATCTCCACTAGCCAGCATTTCTTGAAGATGCTTGACTCCATAATTGCTGACTCCGATGGACCGGACCAACCCCAACTCTTGCGCTTTGAGACACGCTTTCCAGCTGGCCGATCGCATCGCAGGTCCTCCAAGCGGTCCATGAACGAGATAAAGATCAACATATCCAAGACCAGATAGGTCCACCGATTCTCGGATAGCTTCCAATGAAGCTTCGTAGCCGACGTTTTGTCGAAGCTTTGTCGTGTAGAAGATGTCTTCACGTTTGAGCTCCGGATGAGATTTCAAGAAATCAAGGATGGCTTTGCCGCATTCTTGTTCATTCTCATACCAGGCTGCTGAGTCGACATGCCTGTATCCAATCTGAAAGGATAGTCAGCTGATCAAGCCTAGATGGCGTCATGCTGGGCACACACCTCTAGAGCTTTGAGGACGCAGGAATATGCCTCATCTCCGGTCATTTCGTATACACCTAATTCTCGTTATGAGACACAGATGTCCTGTCAGGAGATCACTCCCAGAAAGCGTACCGAGACCGAGAACAGGCATTTCGTGGCCATCCGAGAGCTGGCCGAAAGATTAACTTGAAGTTGATTTTGGAACACGATCGAAATGCCTTGTATGTGCTCTGAAGAGTCAAATTGGCCGACATCACAGCTTACTCCGGAGCTGCGATTTTCCTAAAGTTTTTGTGAAAATTGAGAGCGAAAAGGAGTCACATGATACGGCGGCAGTTCCGACGGCCGCCTCGGAGTCGGTCGATTCGCCCAGCGGCTCTTGTCTTGTAACCACGACCATCTCCTTTCTCTGCTGGCCCATGACGTCCACGATAACCCAATCCCCTATAGTCGTTGAAGACAGCCCTCCCGCCATTCAACAACGGCGACGGCGGAGATCAAGCTCCTCTTCCATCGAACTGATCGAAACCAACCCGACGCAGGAGCAAAGAGAGCGAAACATGGAGCAACGAAGACGACGATTGGCAGGTGTTAATATTTCGCCTCGTTTTTACCAGGGAGAATCAAGTACTGGTCGTGCGGGGCGGGAGTACATCACAATTTCTGACAGTGATGACGAACAAGGCGGCGGAGTCAGCGGCATCAGGCCCACCCATGGTGTGTACCACTCTGAAAAAATCGTTTGAGGCGTCCACTTACGATGCTGCATTATTTTTGTTGCAGCAAATGGAGAAGGCTCTCGTAGGGCGTACATATCACCACCTCCACCCAATCCGGACCCCCATGTACCGCCGGTTCCCGACACTTCCTGGGGTCCTTTCCAGATTCTCCCCACTCAAGGTCGGGGCACTGGTCGTTTTCCCGTAATGCCTGGTGGCTTTCCAATCAGACAAATTTCTCCAGAGATTAATGTTCGCAATCGTCCTTTTGATTTCGAGCGTAACTTACAGCCGCCTCCCGAGCAGCCTGCGAGGGAATTTCCACATATGATGCGGGGGACCCCTGCCCGCCGACACGAACATATACAACTACATCGACACATCGCTCAACTGCACAACGAACACCATCGTATTCAACATGCCAGACATGAACAACAACATCAACCACGTCTGATACATCTTCCAGCCGGCCCAAATAACAATACGCCTGGACAACGGTTTGGTGGGGCCCTCCTGTCCCATGTTGCTCGGCCGCGTGGCGGGCGAGGTGGACCTCCTCATCATTTTCCTCAAACGCATGGAAATCTTCTACAACGTCTTGGAAGAGGATACTTGGAAGAGGGCCGGTGGCAGGCCATCTTCGGTGGAGAATACGACGACTTTCACACTCCTCTCGGCGAGATCATCGATCCACCCGCCCGAGCACCAGACTACCTAGCAGCATATACTCATCCCGAAAAACTTCCTGTCGGGTTCTCAGCAGACTTCGCTCCGCCTCCTGTCATCACCCTCGCCGATGACTCGGAGTCAAACCAGCCCGAGACCCGTGAAGAGTCGACTAGCATTCTCGCTTGCGCTCGATGTCTCGACCCTTTGATTACCGGCGGAGCAAAAGAGACGCTGACCCGCGTCTTCGGTCTGCGATGCGGCCACATGTTAGACGAGAAATGCGTCAACGAGCTGATGCTCCCACCTCCACCCCCTATCGAGATCGATGAACCAGATTTCGACCTTACAGCGGAGAAGAATGCGAGTTCATCATGGAAAGGAAAAGGAAAAGCTCGCGAAGAAGATCCATTTGCCGAGCCAACACGGCGATACGATCTTAGACATACTCATGCGGCTCCTCCTCCTCCTTTCTCAGTCGTAATTGGGCCTACCGCGGTTGATGAACCGATGCATTCGGAGCCGGTAGGAGCCGGAAGAGGTGGTCGCGGCCGCGGTCGAGGGCGAGGAGCTCGGGGACGCGGAAGGGGTCGTGGTGGTCGTCAGGGCGTTGAAGTTCCTAAGATCGTCGAAGACTTTCGTCATTGGAATTGTCCCGTCTCAAGCTGCGGCGAGAAGCAGAAAGCTATCAAAGTGAAAGGGGTGTGGAAGCATGATAAGGAAGGGGGAGCAATTGCTCTATTCGTATGAAATGAGAAAGGCAATGTCACGATTGGCTGGCGTGTGCGTAGTTTCTTGGATATCGAATGTCGTTTGACGTTCGGTTTTTGGCACTGATCCCTTTATGTGATCTCCGTGGGTTGCTTCGTGCATGACTATCTTTATTGCAGCGTCTTAATTATCATAACGCTCGTATATACTGTTTCACTAGCATATATCACTTCTGCTTTCGTAGACCCTCTAGCGTATAATAGGTTCGTCAGAGCCCGTCTTTCTTCCTCATCAGATCAATCCGTCGTGTTCTGTAACTTGTACCGCTAGCATGTTCCATGACTATTGTTCATTGCATTAATGCATTGTGGTGTGATTGTTTAGATCAAACCTCGACTACTAACCGGTTTGAAAAGGTCTGTGCCATGCCTGATCGCGATTTTGACGGCGGGTGCCTGATTTCTGACACGTGTATCCATATGGCCATGGCTTGACTCTGAACCTTTTCGATCAGGAAATTGTTAAATGTTCTGGAACGTATGGCATCGCATCATTATGAAGGGCCATCACTACAACGGAATTGCCCAATAATAAACCTGAGTAGGCGAACTGAGGCCTGAGGCTCGTCCTGGCTGTTGAGCGTCCCGATACATCGCCGGCCGATGCTGCATCTTGGCTATCTCTCCGAGTCCGCAGGTTCTAAGGTCTAAGCTCTGGTCCTAGACCGTTCTGGTTACGGTCAAACGGCATCACTCGCATGATGTGCTGGCTTTCCTTTCTTGCTCTACCCCGCGATATAAGTCCTTCAGATGACTGTGGTCATGTTGTTGTCCAAACCAACTCTTTGAAATCACAATGGCAGTCTTTGACGACCTGCCAACTGAACTGATTCTCCAGATATTAACGTCTCTACCTATCCGCGACGTCTTGAATGCCAGCCGAGTAAGATATTCCCTCTGTCTGTTTCCGGAAGTGAAGTACTGATGTCAGCTTGATTAGACTTCGCACTATCTTCGTTCTGTCTCGCTGAACTTCAGAGGCATTTGGAGGGATGCAAGCGACTCGTACAGACTACCTCTTCCTACCGGTTATACCATCGCTTCAATCCCCGCCATCGTATTACCCTCACTCGCTGTCAGAGCTCTCAGCCTTAAAGCAGCATTGGCTGACCCTGAAGTCCCGCGACTGCCTAAAAGTTATCGCGCAGTGAAAGAGCTCGATCCACCTTTCCAAGGGCATCCTGAATTCGTCTCTGCCATTCCAGGGAACGAATGGGTCATCCTCGCATCGCATTGCGATACCGACGATAACCTTCACCTCGTGCTTTACAGCCTATAAACGTCCAAATATGCCATCATTTGTCCTAGTCTCAAGCCTTGGAATTCGACCTGCGCGCTGGATGCTGCTGTAAGAGACGATGGGATATTGTTCGCGTGCATAGGACCATCCAAGAATGAAAATAGGTAAGCTCCCTTTGAAGGCGATACTCGGCATCTTAGGCTGATTCACTTTCAGCTGTATCTCGGTATTTACGCTTCGTCTGCCGAAGAGAGACGAGGAAGATATCCTTCCCACCGTTACACTGAAATGGCAGATGCCGTGTCATACGGACACCATCAGCGTGTCGAAGATATCTCTCAGGGGCTCACTACTCGTCTGCCTCTCGAAGCGTCAGAACATGCTAGTCATCAATTGGGAAAACAATACGGGCATATCGTATACCAACACCGGGAACTCCAACGGCTGGGAACTCGTACGTTTTCAATCTAATCTACCTCACAGAATTATACTAATCATTCTCTAGACCGGACCTTGGGAAGCTTATATACACCCGCATCTTCCACTGATTATATGCACGATCGAAGAACATCATCCCGATGCTCATTCTCCCAACTGGTCTCGTCGGAAAGTCTGCGTCGTCGATGTCCCACACGAGCTCCCACCTCTGCGAAAGACCATCACGGACATATCGCTTTCGTCTGAAGAATTTCCATACGCCTCCAGCGCTCTTCTCCCAGACGACCTCGGCGTTCCCGTACCCTGGTTCGATCTCCGAGAACGTACACCCAATCTATCATCCCTATCCGTCCCTATATGTTCAATGCACAATTCATGGGGCCTCAATCGCGATGAGATGGTCAGTCCCCTATTCAATTTATCGGGCGATAGCATGTCGGTGCAAGCGAGAGTATTCTGTGCGAAGATCACCTCTGTATGGATGGTTGGCGGCTCAGAGTCGAATCCTATTCATCGGACGCTAGCCTATCAACCGCCTTTGCCGGATATATACAAGCCGTTCCTCCCTGATCCTGTTGTTCAATCCGATGGGCTGAGATGGACTAGAGTCCTAATTCCACCGGATCTTAGAATGCAGAGGGAAAACTGGCCCGAGAATACTAGTCTTCCGTATAGGTTCGAAGTTGTGGGAGTGGATCTGGCTTATGGCGGCTTCTATGTGGAACGTTATAATGACTCGCTGAGTGCTCCTGATCGATGTCTTTACTGTATACAATATTAAATTAGACATGCTGGTATACGTAGCGTATGTGTGTCTCGCCTGAGATTTAATTTGTATAGATCGATATATCCAGCTTACTACTGTTGTGCGATTCTGCGATCACTGTACATACTTCGGTTCGAACGTCACTCTTCTCAAATACAAATCCAAATACAAATCCATGCAGCGATTTTAACAGTTATTTGGAAAAGGGTGGTACAAGAAATTCATTCTCTCGGCATTGCGGTTGTGATGTATATGAAATGATACAACAGTGGGATCCAGGCAGGCATAGGAGAACGTCATGAAGGTCGTCAAGATCGTGCATCGAATGTAGAGCAAAGGTATAGCAAAGAGAGCATGACAGGAAAGGGTACGAATTCTGACTCAGAAGAAATAAAGATATGATAATAAAGCGAACCCGACATCCAATTTGGTACAATATTCATGTCTGGTATCTTTTGATGAGGTCTTGCAGCTTGGCTTTCCCGAAAGTCAGCTCTGAAGCTGGCGACGTTACTTGTTCAACAGACTCTCCGAATAAACCTCTGACAGTCGAATTCGGTTTACTCATTCGAGGAGATAACGAATAGGAATCCACTCCGGCAGCATAGGACAGGACGGGAGTAGCGTATGATTCCGATAAGACTGCAGGTGATGAAGTGACCTTTGCAGGCTGATGAGGTGAGCCACCGCCGGAATACGACTTGCTTTCATTCGTCGGGCGGTCCGGTGATAAATTGGGATTGACAGTCTTGATAGGTGATCGCCTGGTCGCTGAGGTCCGCACACCATAAGATCGTGCCTGAGATGAACTCGGGCTCGGGGGCGACGCCCATGTGGAAGTCGTAGAGGTGGTCGTTCCACAGCCGTCTCCCTTCCCTGGATAGATGGGATGTTTGTTCTCGGACTCTTCAGGGAGGCGGAGGTTCTCCGCGTTGAACTTGCGCATCTGTAGACGGATTGGCCTGGGCTCCAAGAGCTTGCCGCCGTCGACGGGAGCACGATCATGGTAAGTCACGCCTTCGGATATAACGAGGTGAGGAGCCGATTGTCGAAACGACGGGGTCTCGAGGTCTGTAAAGCCCGACCCTTGTAGCGGGGACCTCTCGGCAAAGGGGACAGAATCTCTGCTGTCGGGGAGGGCTTCTCCATATAAATCAGATGACTGGCCCGGAGGCCTGAGAGTTGGACTGGATCTTCTCGGCATCGTTGGTTGATCCATCGACATCTGAGGAGCTAAGGATGAAGTTGAAAAGCCGAGGTCGGCTAGCGAGGTCGGCCTTTGGTGGTCAAGTTTAATCCTTTGCGTTCCAACCTCTCCGAGGAGTTTTCTCTCTAAAGCGTCAAGCCCGCCTCTTCGATCACGCAGTGCGATGTCAGATTGCGGAATGTCGCCGGGCGTGATCAACGGCACAGGGCTGTTATCTTTGCCACTGGGTGGGAAAGTTGCTGTTATAGTTGAGGCATCTGGGATGCATGGCTGACTGTTTTGAACAACTGCATCCGGTTGACGAAGAAATGAAGACGATGCTTGGACCGTATGATCTACTGCCTTGGAGATAAACGGATCATCGTTGGTCATGGCCTTCGCTCTTCCAACACGTTCCACCATCATCTCGAGCTTTTGAACTCTCTCACTCCTTACAACACCAGTCTTGAAATCAAACGAATGATTAGGAGAAGACATAGGTCGTGGCGAGAGCACAGTGGACTCCGTTGTCCCTTGTCGAGAAACATCCTGAGGGGAAGGAATAGGTGGTAACATCGGTCTTCGTCGAACAGGTGACGTCGACCGATTCCGAGAGGACTGATGAAGGTGCTGAGAGATACGATTTGCCAGTTGACCTGTCGGGGAGTCATATGATTGAGCTAGAGGAGGCTCAGGAAGACGTGCAGGTTGTTGAGAGGTTATCGCTATTGTACTAGCTGGCCGTTGAAGCAAAGGTGTCTGGAAGGAACGTGCGTAATGCACTTGCGGTTGAACGCCGGTCGGGAACACGGGTGGCACAGCCGCATAAGGTGCTTGTACTGGCCAATTTGAGTGTGGACTGACAGGCGGATGGTATGAGCGTATGCTGCGCGTTGGAGATGCAGGAGCCGGGATCGATGCTGCGTGCTGCTGAAGAAAGTAGCTTTGCTCTTGCTCCATGGAGCGCTCATAAGGGAAGTGAGGTGAAGCGGGCCACGGGGACACTGGACGCGATGAATTCTGGAATGTTGGGGATGGGAGTGGAGGGGTAGGGGTACCACGGCCGTAGCCAGCGAATAAGGGTCTTGGTGGCTGTAGTGCCATAGATTCATGTGCCTTTATAACAGACGGGTGATAGACAACAAAGGGTATATCGAGTACAAGTTCGCTGTTATTAACTGGTTCAGAATCAAGACACGATAAGATAATGCTGGCGGCTCACTTGGGAAACGGTCCAAGCCCAATCTTGATTCTCACAAGACATTGGATCTCGAAGATGGGATCGAAGGTCTGCCCTCTTTGGTTCAATCTTTTTCCACCGCGAACACCTGTCGCATTCTTCGGGACATCGAAGACCAATTTAGCAAGGCCTTCGCTGGACGGCCCGACGACATACTCCGGGCCCTTGAACGTCTCTGTGAAAACCGTGTCGGAAAGTTTGAAGGATGGAGATGACGGTGATTCGTCTGGTGGGACCAAAACACGGACCAATGAGAGCGAAAGGTTGGACGTCTTCTTGGCCGTATGGTTTTTGATGTGCAGGTCGACTGCAGCGGTTTCGCCGGCCACAGCGTATCCTCGCAGCAGAGTTCCTTGGGCCCAGAACTTTCCTCCTTCTCCCAGGATAATATTCTGAGCATCATGTCGATCATCGTCGCGCCATGTTTCGACAATGACAGCCTCCTTGGTGTCGGTAACAATTTTGTTCGCTCCCCTCCAACTGACTTCAACGGACCCCCGTATCTGATAGCGTACTTTGGCTACCCCTCCACCAAGTGAGACGGAGCCAGGAGAGATGGGTGGAATCTTCATTCGAAAGAAAAAAGTAGTGATTCCCTTTCGACCCGGGAAATATGACATTGGGAAAGGGTCAGTTCCTGAGACGGAGCGAGAATGTACGGCATTGGATGGTGGGAGACCTTGGCCTTGGAAAAGCTGATGAAAATGTATGAAACATGATGTAGCAGAATGAGCCTTGGACACAAGCTCTGGGATGTCGTGCTCAGCCAAGTAAGGATAGCATGCAGAGCGAATCACGTACCTTCAGTCGCAATCAACTCAACCATTATGCTGCCGACTCCAATCATGCGATCAGCTCTACATTCCACCTCCATTTTGCCCGTAATATCGCCGCCTGCGACGAACCAGGGCGCGGAGAGCGTGATCCTGACCCTCAACTTGGAATGCGTTGGCGACGCGTTCATTGCTTCCAGACGGCCTGGGACCGACATATTGAGAACTCGGGGTCAAAACTGAAGCGAGTTTCGCGTCGTTGCCTGCGATGCTCAGTTATAGGACGCGGAACGCATGAATGCAGCGCAGAGAACATAGCAGATTACGTAAACATGTTCAACAGCCTGTAAGTCGTAGCAACAGTGCAGGCTGCTCATCAAAGTTCTACAGAGCATCCCGTAATGACCCATTAGCACCTTCAGTAATGGGGGGTACCGCTTTCTCTGGTACACCAGCGTTGCTCAACTTGTTCTTCAAGTTCTCGTACCGCCTTCTCTGCAACATCGAAACGCTGGGTCCGACTTTCTCCAACGCCTTCTCGAAATGCTGTACGCCCACCGCAATCTCACCACCTTCACCTTCGTCTGCTGCAGTCGCCGTTGAGGTAGTCAAGTCAGGAAGATGAGACCTCAAAGCGATAACAGCAGCTTCTCGGACAAGCGCAGCGAGATCTGCTCCGCTGAATCCTTCGCATCTCGTCTTGACGAGGCTTTCCACTTGTTGTAGTGTCAAAGTCTCATTCGTTCCTAACGGAACTTTTCTGATGATGGTCCGAAGAATTTCGCCTCGTTCGTCAGATGAGGGCAGATCGACGAAAAGGAGTTTATCGAGTCGCCCAGGTCGGCACATGGCTGGATCAATCATATCGGGCCTGTTCGTTGCTCCAATGACGTAAACGGACTTCCTGGCATCCAGCCCATCGAGTTCTGTGAGCAGAGTATTGACGACTCTTGCCGAAGATTCAGACTAAATGAGAAGTCAGACGCCGCAGAATGTAACTGAACAACGCGACGAACCAATGAGTCATCACGTCTCGGGACGAGGGCATCTAGTTCGTCGAAGAATATTACGCATGGTGCTGAAGCCCTCGCTCTCGTGAAGACTTGTCTGACAGCTCTCTCACTTTCGCCTACGTACTAAACCGCCCGACATCAGAAGCAGGTATGAATGAAAAACTTGTATCACAGACCTTGTTCAGTAGTTCGGGCCCCTTGACACTAATAAAGTTGGCCCTGCTCTCACTAGCGACGGCTTTGGCAATCAACGTCTTCCCACAACCTGGAGGACCCCACATCAATACTCCACACGAAGCCTTGACGCCCATTTTCTCGAACAACTCAGGTCGTCGTATAGGCTGTACGATAGCCATGTGCAACTCTTCTCTCGTAACATGAAGCGCTCCCACATCCGACCAGGACACGTCAGGAACCGTGGTGAACCCTTCGCGAGTCGAAGAGGGCTGTATCGTCGGCAGAGCGGATTGGAAGTCTTGATAAGTTATGGAAAGGGGGGAGAGTTGGCTAGGGGTAAGGGGATTCGGGTAGGCGAGGAGGAAGTTTGAGATAGACGAGTTAGGAGCTATTGATGATAACTGGGAAAAGCGGGATATAGGTGTGGGAACGACAGATATTGCCGTTTCAGTGGGTGGCTCATCGACTTGCATTTCTTGCTCTTGTACGCCTGGTGTTGTAGGAGGAAGAACGATTGTTCCATCAGATAATTGTTGGAAGATTCGTTTGACGGCATAGACGCCCGCAGCTCCTGTCAAAGCTGCCAGATCTGCACCAACATAACCAGGTGTTGCTTTGGCTAGTGATCTGAAGTTGAAGTCGCCTTCTAGTCGAAGCTTCGCACAAAGAACCTGTAGAATTCTAGATAATTCAGCATTGATAGGACAACAGGGTGCATGCATGCTCACTGAGTTCGGGCTTCTTCGTCGGGGACATTCATGCTAATTTCGTGGTCGAATCTTCCCGCACGGCGGAGGGCGGCATCTAATGAATCAGGGCGATTTGTAGCACCGATAACGATAACTGGTTTATTATCCGTTTTATCCCAAGACAGGTCTGCGGTGGAGATGAAGAACGGAACGATAGTTGGAAATTTACCACATACCATCCATGCAAGTGAGAAACTGAGCCACAATACGTCTCTCCATTTCACGCTGTGCACTCTCCCTCTTCGGCGTAATGGCGTCTATTTCGTCGATGAAGAGCAGACAAGGAGCGACTCGCTGGAGACACGACGTCAGACACGACTATAGATAATAGGAAGGGCTGTCAACGCACCTTAGCTTCTTCAAAAGTGTCCCTGAGAGTCTTCTCTGACTCTCCCGACATCCCAGACACGATCGTAGGTGCTGCCACAGTGATAAAGGGTACCCCGATTTCCTAGGTTCTGCAGTCAGCGTTGATATAGAAGGCTAGTATCATGCCCACTCACCCCAGCGATAGCATTCGCCAGCAGAGTCTTGCCACATCCTGGCGGACCGTGTAACAAAACTCCACTCGGAGGCTGCACACCAGTATGCAAATAAATCTCTGGATGACACAGAGGCATCGCAACCAACTCCAACATCTTCTCAATGCAAGGCCCAATACCTCCCAGATCTGATAACCGGGTTGAAGGAGGGGTATAGTCTTTGGCTATTGCCTGAGACGATGACGGCCCGGAAAGTCGAGTGCGTTTTGCGTCTTCAGTCCGAACTGGACGCGTTTTGCGCTTCGCCGGAGACGCGGTTCCCTCTAGCTCTTTGCTAACAGATTTCGTGCCATCGCCATTCTTAGAGTCGACCGTATCCTCGACCGGTGTCGATGTACCAGAGTTGGCTGGAGGCGTACTATTCAGATTTATCTTGGCTACTCTTCGATGGTTTGTCCACAACCCTTGCATGGATTTGTTCAAAGCATTGGAGCCCTGTCTTCCGTTCAAACTGAGAATCAGACTCTTAGACACTACGGGCTTGAAGTTCACATACCGATATTTCTTGGTCGGTTCCGCTCATGACCAGAATTTTGTTGTTTGCAAGTATTGTGGCCGTCCCGTATACGGAAGCCGTTGCAACAACATGTCCGCTATCGCCGAGCATCCTTTCAACCACGACGATAATTTCGTTGACGGGGAGTTCCTCATGTATAATTCAATCAGCGGCGCTCCGGAGCAGAAATAGCCCAAATACATGGGCTGACGATTATTACCTTGCTTCGCGTACGATATCAACTCGACGAGTCTCTCAAGCAGTTGTCGACAAGGTCGACATGTTTCGTTTCATATTATGAGTTCATTTTCTTATGAAGGCATCGCTGGAATAATTTTTAACCGATCTCGCTCTTTCTATCCGAAGCGCTGGCGAATTGAAACTGAGGGCAGTGACATAACCTCACATTCCCTCGGCATGTATTCCATGGTTGTCTCTGCGATTTATTCGATATATGAAAGACTACAAATTCGAGGCATTTATTGGCTTATTTTGCTCTATCAGCTCCTATCTAACCTCATGCAAAGAATTTGACGAACCTGATTGTGCAACATCTCAAGTTGCGAAATGTTCGCTGACGCGAGCACTACCAAAATAGGAACATACGGTCGGGATTCGAGGAAGGAGAGGTAACCTGAGGCGCAGAAATAGTTAGAGTTGTGAATTTATGACCATGGATAGCTCACAGCAGCCGCGTCTGCCTCGGCGACAGGAGCAGGAGCGGCTGCGGCCACGAAAGCAAGTGCAACAACCACGAGGGATAGGTAAACCTTATGGAACATATCTGAGAGTCGGTTAGCTGATCTTGCGACGGTGGGAAGAAGAGACGCAGCTGGTTATACCCCTCTTATACGAATGGCGGCTCAGTGTTGGCTGTCTCATGAGGCAAACAACCATGCGCAATTTCCCAGCGAAGGGTTATATTCGTCAGCACTCTTCATACATTTGGACATGGTGATGAGAATGTATTCATCTGCTATCAGATTTGGAGCTCCGAAACTGGGAGAATATTCACGGGAGATGTGGTCCTGTGAAGATATCCGTCAAGAGAACTGGAAATGGATTCCGTCTTGGAGAGAGAACCTCGTGGTATCGAGTTTTCAGCGCGTAAACCGCGATAGCATCAATGGTGATCGCCGTGTGTGGACGTGATGCAGAGTCTGGTAAGCTCAATACTCTGTATGTGACGCTCTGAAGCTTTGCGCTATAAACTCGGCCTCGATAAGAGTCGACCAGGTGGAAAACGGCATCCGTCCTGCGAAATCCAGTTCTCTCGCAATCTGTGCGACTGGGTGATGCTAATCTGGATTTCTCATACTCAGGGTCTACCTATAACTGAAACAAAGATGGATCCATTCCATCGGGAACATATTTAATGAAAGCGTGGTCTTATTCTGTGCGATCTGCTTTGTCTTCCTGCTGACTCTGCTCTGTTTTCGTAGGATGGCGGGACCATACCATCGTTTACCATCCTCACTCGAGTCTGAACCCTCTGCTCACGAAAGCCTTGATCCCCGACTCCCGAAGTCTCGTCTCCTCCGGCTCTCATCGATTCGAAGTATAGCGACCCTAGCGATATTCACTGGCTCATTTCTTCTCAACGTCCATCTAATATTGTCAAACTATTACCACCATGGCTCGTGGTGTAGAGCCACAGAAAACGAGGGCAGAGAGACAATGTCATCATCTTTTCCGTACTGTTGGTCTGAAATTTTAACTCAACGTACATATACTGAAAGGCCTCGTAGCTCCTGCACACAGCATTGTTTCCTACGAACCGCATGTTTTCCCCTCCTCCGCTCTATTCACGCAATATCATGGCCCTCCCACTGACGCCACTGACAAAGCATGGGAATCATTATACAACAGTGAGTCTCAAGATGTTCAATCTCATCGCCGCTTCACTTATGACCGAAATAGTTGGAGTATCTCGAATCACGAAGAAAGAGGCGATGTTACTTACTAACTGGACGGAAGAAATTCCCGATGATCCTGGCCATTACATCGTATCATTGGATATATTTCACCAACTCCACTGCCTGGTGAGTTCGACAAACATTAAATTGCACCAAAATTTGACCAGTTGCGAGTAGAACATCATTCGGAAGGCATTGTGGCCCCAGCGCTATGGTCCCCAAGTCTTTGAGCAGCCTCTTATCGCTGGTCAGCCGGCGCCGGATCACCTCGATCATTGCGTGAACACTGTCCGAGAAAGCCTGATATGCAATGCTGATGTTACTCCAAATGTATGGCAATGGAGTGACATCCGAGGAGGTAATTTTCCGAGGACTGACGTCGTTCATAAATGTAAAAATTGGGACGCTATATTCGATTGGGCAAAGACTCACGAGATGAAAACGGTCTGGAATAGCAGTGTCCACCTTGAACATATGCATTGATCCTATAATTCCCGTTTTAGGGAATATATTTAGTATGTACGAGCTTATGCAGCACGTGCAGGCGATGATGATGGCTTAGACACGGTGGAAGCCAAAACGGGGTATTGAAGTGAGCTTGAATTGATCGTCGAAAATGTCCATCAAATGATCAATAATGAAGAGCCTTCATAGTGAATCGATCAAGGCGAAACGTTTGGTTTGCACTTGAACAGGCGAAGACAGCGAAGACCAGTCGAAGACCGAGACTATACTACTACTACTAGGAACACTGTCATAGTCGGAGTAATAGTACGGAGTAATCATAGTATTCATACTATAAATAGTTATTCCGAAACGAAATCGATCACGCCCCTCAGAACCGAGATCCGGATCACGTGAGGTTGCGTCTTGTCACATATTGTGACCTATCGCGTAACTTCAACACGATTACCTAAGCCGCTATCCACCGCGCTTCGCTTCGCACCACCACCTCTCACCATCCCATCGAACCACCGCAGAGGGCGTTCAGAGCGCGCTGTCGCACCTCCCTCATACCGCTCAATTCCGATGAAATCGGCAAAGCAACCCTGCGCAAGCACACCGAGTATCTGAGGCAAAACGAGGTATATCCTCGTATTATCACTATATTCACCGGTGCTCACGCAGTCTTCTCGCAGTACTCCCGACTTCCACACTCAGTGACCATGTATTGTGTTTTTGGTAGTCAACGGTCGCATGCCGTTTCTTTAGCACGATGAAGAATCTCATGCCGGAGCGGCGGAGCATTTGTGGCAGGAGAGGTTATCAATATGCGTAATAATGGTGCGCAACGGTCTTACATTTTTGGTCTCATGCTGATCGCTGTATACACCCTGGCATCACTGGCAAGATCATGCGACAGAGCTCCTCCCCCCCTCTATTCCCTATTTACCAAGCAGGCAACCTAACAATACACCCCTGCCTAGCGCTCAACCTACCGCCTACACCGCCCACGGTTTTTTTTGCCGCCATTGGACCCCTGGTATACAGCCCCAGCAGCTCTCAACAACTGTCACGTCCCCAGCAGCGCTCCCCATTTATATTCGCCAGCTTACGATTGAAATTCCCTAGTCAACGCTCCAGATCAGCCAGGCCTGTCCCATTAATGCATTGCAACGGGGGGATTGCGCAGGAGATTGCACTATTAAATCCATATTTTATAGTACTTGTTGATTTCGTGCGTATGATTATTACTATGATAGCATAGATAGTCTTAATACAGCGGTCTGATTAACCTCGATGAATGAATGAACTTGCTTGACCGCGGACTGAGCGTGGCCGAATATGTCCGAGATCACTCGGATGTTCATGCATGAGTATCGGGCAAGGCTTTGCCGAGTGTGAGTGTGTTTCGAGTTGTTGCCCCTCTCGAAGACCCGATTTACTTATGTAAGCCAAGTGTTCGAACTGCCACGGTCTCCCGTCTTTCCAGGCCTTTCGTACCGCTGACGTCGACTCGCAATCCAGGCATCTTCACATAAATCAAACTCTCGAGTTTAATAGGTTCTACGAGTACTGAAGCTCCTTGTCGCGCGATTACTCAGTTCGAGGCTCTAAGGCGGTTCCTTCCAATCACAGCACGTCGGAGCCAGGATGCGGTCGTCAAATCTATCGGGCAGATGCACTGTACCTTGTAAATACAGTAGGCATCTACTGTGGATGTTCCTTTGCGTTTTACAGTTCTTAAATTTATCTAGGTTTTGGAATTGAACCTCGACGAAATCGATGGGCGAACGACAACTCTGGATTTCCCAGTACGAGACAAAGATGCGAATGTCTTGGATCGTTGGCAAGCATTCATAGCAGTGCTATTACATGTAAATATGAGTCATCTATTCGCCTCCCTGCTGGTGTCATCTGCGCATGTCGATCCATATTTGACTGCAAACCCCCCACCCCTCTTCTCCATCTGCGGGACACCGATGCATCATCTATGGTGCCAGCCATGAAGAAGGGTCACGGGGTCTCCCAACTATTGATCCAGCTTCTGGAAGCAATAGATTCACCCCGCGCTCATCAATATGAGTCCGCATAAGGACGTCTACGTTTACATCCTTAGCCAGCATGGCCAGGCTCGTCCGTAGGACCGTAGACTACGTGGACTACGTTGATTACCCCGGCTTACAATATTGTAACCCTCCCTCCTCATTGTGAAGATCGCTTCTGTCTTCGGTCCAATACCAAGATCCTCCTAACATGTTGAAGCAGCCATGCGGAGGTGTTCTTCATAGATCCGCTCAAGAATCCCCCTCACCGTCTCCACAACCTGGCCCATTCCGTGCGACAGAGGTTCCTCGGAGAAATCAATGTCACTGGACCTATGATCCCTGGTGATCATGAACCTTTTCACGTTCGATTACAGTCTTCTCTGAACTGTAGATGGGAAGAACTTACCACGATGCGGCGAAACGCTGTCCCGAAACTTTCCGCGAACTGCCATCGGTGAACGATCGAGAGCTTCGGTAGCAATACCTGGCTTCTGTGCTCCTCCCGCTCCTCCTAACTCCTTGACAAAGACAACTCGAAGCCATGACGGTCCGCGTCAGCTGTTGAGGGACGGCCCGAGTGTTAGCAACCCTACACTTCATAACCATCCTTTGAACATTTCTCTCACATCCTGAATTCGTCTGGAAGTAGGCTGGTCATGCACAAGGGATCCCTGTGCTATATTTGCGTCTGGCAATGACATGAGGTTGAAGAGCCTCGTATAAAAATCTGAAGATCGTCCTCCTTCCACTTCGTCTTCGAATCCACTTCTCTGCTCTCCTCTTCCTGGCCCAATGATCTCGTCAATTTTGACTTTCGCCCTCTCCGTGTCTTCTTTGCCGTTAACCGCTCACGCGGCGGCAGCTGTGAGCACCTTGAAAGATGCTGCCCTTCCCCGTTACTTCGGGGCAGCACTGGGCCAAGGACATCTTCAGAATGCAAGTGATCCGAAATTTGCCCAACTCGCCGCTCAGCAGTTTTCTGCTGCGACGCCCGAGAACGAGATGAAATGGCAAGTTATATGACACAAATAAATATCCTCTGACCGGATCATAGGGAAATCGTCGAACCCGAAAATGGCAAATTCAACTTCACCCCAGCTGAGGTCATTGTGCAGTTTACGAAGAGAAACAGTGAGTTCAAACTTTCCTTCAGCGAAGTCATGACTGAAGCCTCGTAATAGACATGAAGCTTCGGTGTCACAATCTCGTTTGGGATAGTCAGCTAGCGCCCTACGTCACCACGCTCCCGACGAGTCAGGTCAAGCAAGCCATGCTGAGCCACATCGAGGGTGTTGTGTCTCATTTCGCTGGGGATTGCTATGCCTGGTACGTTTTGGCGACATTCAAACATCCCTTGATCTGACTGCAAATATAGGGATGTCGTCAATGAACCTTTCAATGATGACGGAACGTTCAAGAATGACACATTCTTCAATGCTATGGGCGAAGAATACATCACGCTGGCTCTCCAGCAAGCGCGTAAATTCGACCCTCATGCCAAGCTCTACATCGCGAGTCTGGTCTTTCTAACGATGACGTAATACTGACCTGTCACCCAGAACGACTTCAACATCGAGAGCGCGAATGCAAAGTCCGACGCAATGTTGACATTGGCTCAAGGTCTTGTGAGCAAGGGACTTCTGGACGGGATAGGCTTCGAAGTCAGTCATTACATCAACTACCGTCATTCATTATTTTCTGACTAGTTTCTTTCAGAGTCATTTCATTTTGAATGAACTTCCTCCCGATATCGCCGGCAACATGGAGCGCTTCACATCACTAGGTCTTGACCTTGCTGTTACTGAACTCGATATCCGGGTAAGCATTGCGACTACGATGATCCTGTATGGGCGCTAAGTAAATGACCGTGTAGTATGACCTCCCAACTACCGACGCGGACACGACGAATCAAGCCCAGCAATTTGAGGAAGTAATCAACGCATGTCAATCTGTGAAGCGCTGCGTTGGAGTGGTACGTCTATAACTTCTTGCATTGCTAGTGCCCCACTTACGTGCGCCAATGCAGACTACTTGGGGCATCACTGATCTGTACTCGTGGGTCCCCTCGACTTTCGCGGGTCAGGGGGGCGCTCTTCTCTGGGATGACGATTACAATAAGAAGGCAGATTGGTTCTCTACTATCAATGCTCTCGCAAACTAAAAGTCATCTCTAACATGACTCATTCTTAACTGGTAATTTATGGGGAAGAGGCCTGTCTGGAATCACAATGGCTTAATGTCTTTCAAATGTCACTGTTCGCTATTCAATCAAAGCTCGAATTCGAAAGCCGAAGCGCTTCCTGCCCAATTGCTCTATTTCTCAGCTTGATGCAGATGACGTCATCATAACTTTGAAGCGATAAGTCGAAGACCTGACCGCGCCGCAAAGTGGTGCCAGCGACATTCAGCTTTGCCGTTGGAGAATGATGCAAGGACCATGCCGCCTAAGGATATAGCCCCTTGAGCACCGGATGAAAAGTTGCAAGAAAGAGCACGAGCAAGGTCCACAGGATCAAAATACCATCGTACACTACCACCGTACCCACTCATAACAAACAGACCCGCATTGCAATCTTACACCATGAGCTCAGCTTTCCGCTCTTCACACAACAGCGGCATACAAAACGTCGAAGCGAGCATCAGCAGCAGAAACACTCACAACTTCGCTCCGGCGCATCATCGAGACCCAGAGCCAGGGCCACAGTCGAATACATTGCCTAATCCAGATCCATATTCGGACGGCTCTGAAGGGTCTTTTCCTAAATCGCAACAGGGCCCTGCACCTACAGGAGTTCGGGACGATCAACCTCGGAATGACGAGAAGCTTGGTCGGGCGATTGGGGAGGTCTTGCATTCTCCGTCACGCGAGCAGGGAGATGCGTGAGTGACACTTTCGAGTGGATTATTATTGCCGGTCTGATGACTTTCGATGAAATTGATCCCAGGACGCCCGTCGTTGATGTATAACTGACGGCGCTGACAGTTCCAAAGGTGGCTTCAGGAAGGCCGAACCAAAGGTAGCCAGTTGGCGAGTTTCGGCCTTAATTGTATGAATACAGTGTAGTTGATTTACAAACTGCGATGCTCAAAAGGAATGTACGAGATGTATCAAGAAGTTCAACACTGCCGTTCCGTCAGCCTCGCACAAACAGATTCATGAAAGAGCTTCAGACGTACTCAGTCACGATTCTCCTACTTTCTTGACCCCAACAATAACCCGCTCGTTCCTCTTCCAAAACTCCAACAAAATCCTAGCGACTTTCTCTGGATCATCCTGATGCCCAACATCAGGAATAAGCGCCCGAATCAAGTGGGTTTTTTGTGACAGCTCACCTCATGTAACATGTGTCCCGTATCAGGAATGACTTCCATCTGGAATTTACCCTGCATCTGTCCTATCATAAGTTCTTTATCGAGGCGATCTGTTCCTGCGAGGATGAGAAGCCGAGCCGTACGCGCTGCCAAGAATGCCGACGAGAGGCCCTGGAACCAACCTATATCAAGCAGTGAATGGCTGTACACCGATTTCATGGGATATGTAGAGCGTACTGAGCCAATATGCGGATGTTGATTTGAGCGGAGTACGCCAGATGTATGCGAGTTGGGGCTTAGAGTTGGAGGGTGATGTTGGCGCAGGAGTTATCAATGAAGGAACAGAAATTCGAGCGGATGTTGGATTTCGAATCGTATGATTTGATAGACTGTCAAATTATCATGATCAATACGTCGATCGATTTGAGATGAAAGAGAACGTACTGCCATGTAATGGCTGCCTCCGCGCTCTCGAATCCGTCCGGCCGACTATTAAGAAGGCTGTGCATATGTGGCAAAGCTTCTATGGCCGAACCTGAAGAATAGAGGTCAGCGAGGGAATAATTGGCACATTACACTGACTGACCTTCAACGACATCAAGAACCACTACGCCGGTGACACGATATTTGCGCTCAAGCAACTGAGGACAAGCTCTAACTATGACTGCACCACCCATGCTATGACCGACAAGCTAACATACACATGTCAGACTAGCCTCTGAGACAAGAGTAGGGAACGGACCAGAAGAGAGGGAGCGCGAGCCGGCTCAGGGAACACTTTGGCGATCAGATTCTCAAAATCCGTGGTGAGAACCTGGATGTCGAGGTTATCGTTATCGCCCGAGTTACTTGACGACGAAGGGAATGTTTTCCCTAATAAAAGAAATATCGAGGTCGCAAAATAAAGGCTCGAGGTACCGAACTCACCATGCCGCCGAGCGTCGAAAGCCAACAGTCCACATTCGCCTCTAGATGCCTCTGCGATCTCCTTCGCCAGACATGCAAAACTCAAAGCAGAATATCCAGCGCCATGGTGGCATACTAAGACTGTCCCTAGCCCTCTAGTTGATGGTCGTGGCGGCGTGTAATAGACCCGAAAAGTAAGGCCAGAATCAGGCACATCGACTTCGAGTGCCTGGCTGAAATACGAAGCAGCTGAAAGTGGACTGGGTCCTGCTTCTGCGGATGAGCGCCTCGATGTCGTTCTGTTCGACATTCGATAGGCTTCAGCGTTGTATGGTTTGATGATTGAATGTATTCACGTATGCCCAAGACCTGGGGGCAGTATTCCTATGGTGTCCCCCTCATCCTCATCTTCGTCTTCATTTTCATGGCCAGCATGAGAAGGCAAGTGTGGCAGGCGCGCAATTCGAGCAGCAAGGGCTGATCTCTGGAGATCGCTCATGGTGGTGTTGGTGATGTATTCGACGGTCAAGTTGTCCAAGTCGGCCAGGCGATGACCGACGCCGAGCCGCCGGCGACGACCCTGGCGACTTCGATGAACGCGTAAATCAAGGTCAACCGCCTAGAAAATTGTGCTTGATATTACTCCTGTGTCGTACGCGGTCGTATTCTCCTTGATTGCGTCGAATCGTCATGGCGAAGTCTCAAAGTCATAATCGTCCTCGTGCTTCATCGCTGCAACAACTAGAGTAGGTCTCGTATATCCTGGATGGTATCTTAATTCAGACGTGACTTGCAGACGAGACCCAGCACATCATTTAACGGGCTCATTCCTCGCACAGTCGTGAGCAACGCCGACGGAATTATATCGAGGTCTCGCTAACGGCAATCCACCTGTCAAGGTCACTTGAGCCAACTCCACGAAACAAACGAACGTCCAAAAGCAAACGGCGGATTGAAACCGTACATTCTCAGGGATTATGGAAAGACATACTGAATATGCAGTGGATGCGCGTACCTTGTGAGTCCCCCACACTCGCAGAAAGTGCTCTTTCTAACGCAGGCCAGCATCTTCCTTTACACTTCTTACGATACCATTCGTCTTATACTTTAATTGGCATTTCCTCGCGTCAGGACACCCTAATCCATTCGAACCCTTCATCTTCATAACGCACAAGATACCTGGAACATCCCCTAATAACCCACTATACCAAAAAGGATACAACGTAAGCCCTGTCCTCTCTGTGGTCCATTTTGAGAATCTGACACTTGCGTACGATATAGGACATCCTTTTCGTACTCTATTATATTATCTTCTGGTCCTTCGTTCGACAAGTCCTCGTTTTGCATGTCTTTCAGCCCTTCGGAAGATGGTGGGGTATTCGACAACAGAATAAGTTGGACCGAGTGGGGGAGCAAGGGTATGCACTTGTCTATTTCGGATTATCGGGGGCATGGGGACTCGTGAGGTTTTCTTTCATCGTATCTGGAGCGAGCTGACTCCGCGTAGAAAATCATGCAGGAACTTCCGACATGGTATTATAATACCGAAGGCTTTTGGATCGGTCTGTATTCCATATCCACGCTGACGGATGCGAACGTCCTGATCCAGTTCCGGTCTACACAGACTATCCTCACTGGCGGATGCCCGCCCAACTGAAAGCTTTCTATCTCCTCCAAACGGCGTATTGGATTCAGCAACTCCTCGTCCTCGTCCTCGGACTTGAAAAGCCTCGAAAGGATTTCAGAGAGCTGGTCATCCATCATATAGTCACGTTGTGGCTTGTCTGGTACCTCTTTTTCGTCTCATCGGAAGCTCCGGTGGCTGATAAGCCGATCAGTTGGAGTTATCTTGTCAACCTGACCTTTATCGGAAATGCAATTTTCGTTAGCATGGACATACCGGATGCGGTTTTCGGGGTACGTCTCACCCTCAATACCTGCTTCAGCACGTTTGTGCTTAGACCGCCCCGCAGGCCACGAAACTTATGAATTACATGCAACTGGAAAGAGTAAAAGCCGTCGCTTTCCTTATATTTATTGGAGTTTGGAGGTTCGCAACTCACTGTCCAACTCCGGACTCACTCACAAAACTATACCAGTTATTTCCGCCATTGGCTGAATCTCATAATAATCAAATCCGTATGGTCCGAGTTTCATCTTATTCCGTAAGTTGACAATCTATCTCTGCGTAACCTTCGTTGAGGCGTATCATTGCAGTCAAGAAGCGCAGCAATGGAAACCCTCAGAAGGCATATGGATGGTTTGGTGGATGCAGTATCAAGTACTCGTCCCGATCGTTCTCCTCCAGATGGTTCAGCTTTTCTGGTACTTCCTGATATGGAGAGTTTTCTATCGGTTTGTGATCTTATCCTGCAACATGAACTGGTTGATCCTCATAATTGTATAGCGCGGTTTTCCAGGCCAAGTTGGACGATGAACGATCAGATGACGAAGGAGATGAAGAGCTAGATGGCCACGATTTAGATGAGAAGGAGGAATGAATCAGGGATAGAATATCTTAAACGGTTTACATCCTGCCGCGGATGGATGTATGTTCGGCAACGGTGATATCGGCGGATGCTGACGTCAGCGAAGCGCGGAATTTGGAGCGAGCTTTCTGGTTTGTTTGTTACGCTGTTCAAGTTTCCGTGATGACACGTACAGGCTACAATTGACGCATCCAAAGTGCATCGGTTATAGTCGGAGACCGATGCTATGATCGATTTCGAAACGGGGGTCCAAGCTCAGTATCATCGTTTCATCTACATAAAGCATAGGATCGAGCCACCGCCTTTGAACTGCGCAATTCGGGGCCGGACTGGTTGTCGCGATGCTGATCCAGCTCTGACAGGCTACAATCAGACTTAGAGTCCTGCTCAACTCGACGAAGGAATTACCAGTAATATTGTCATCGAGTGCACGTTGACATCTGAGTTGAATCGGGTTCGCAGAGCGTTCGTTAAGCAATGCTATACTCACCACATCCTCACTTGATGAATTGTGCTATATATAACGGACCACTACATGATTTACCGCAGTGCTACTGAACCTTATGAATGAATGAGGGGACTCCTTCCGGATCTGGCGTGCTGAAAAGTAAAGAAACGCCCGTGTTCAGACAATGCCGAAGCTGTACGTTTCACTCCGGCAGCCTCGCTGGAAGAGACGGCAGATAACCTAGAGTTGCTAGAAAAAAGAAGGAGATCCACAGCATTATTAATTGAGCGACATACGATACTGTTCGGGCAGTCCCGAGGACTCGCCCGATCTTCTGAGATGGAAGAAATACCGAAACATGGTAATACTATAAATCAGTCAACCCATTCAAAGCTATTGGCTTAATTAATGAGTGCTGACGGTCGAGGTGATGGCTCATTGAGTGTGTGAAATTGAGAGGTTATTCTTGCAACCAGTGCCCCTAGGAAATATCTAGTATTCGTGATGCGAGTCATGGAGGTGAGAAAGGTTACGCTCCAGCTCCTGTCAATAATGCGCGTCTATGGCCCAACCACGGACCGTACATCTCAATGATCTTATCCTGTTAGAGATCCCAATCAACGGAAGCAAATTGATCTCGGGCTCTGTTTCTTCCGAGTCTTGGTAGTTTACAAGATGGGCGGCCTGCTACGGCAAAGCATGAGCGCTAGTTCGTGTACGTTGACAAAGATAGCCGTGTTTCAAGCTGAGCTTTATGCGCAATGCCGCTCACGTTCTTAGTAACGATCACATGAAACAACTATCGGGTGAGGTAGGGTCGAGCTTTCATTATTTGTTGCATAGTAATAATATTGGATGGCAGCTCGCAATGAATCAACAGTTCTTGATGAGCTGGTAAACTTGAATCTGGCATCGAGAGAGATCTTCCGTACTAGCAGTTTGACCAGTGATCAAACGACGAAACCGAGAGAACCTCATCCCTGTTCTTGGAAAAAGAAGAAACTGCCGGCAAATTTTTAAAAAAGATAAAAATCAGGGTCGATGTCATAGATAACGGTAGCCACGATTCCGGCACTCTCAGTTCGTTAACCAATGATCTATGACGCCCATTGAGACTGTCAGACTAGTACTACGCAAGTGCTCCTCGAGCCAACCTCAGATACAGACTAGATCCAAGCTGCTGGGGAGGGCCGGTCGCACGTGAGTCGAAACGACAGCGTCAACGGGTTTGCTTGGGAGTCACTAAGCCAAAATCAGGGAAGGTCAAGAAGTCAGGCACAAGCTTATTACAGGTAAGAAACTCGAGCTCGGCAGCAGATGACGAAAGCCTGGCAGAGTTACGTAAGCCGAAGTCGGAAAGTAGGGGCCGATATCCGACTCGGAAAACATTTTTCTCTCCCGCTGTGCCCGAGTCTCTTGCAAACTCGCTCGTACTTTTCCGGCTATGCCTCCTCCAGGATATTTACATTCGTATCCAAAAGATGAATTAACGGGATCTATTCAAAATTAGAGACGATATCGGCATTGATTGACAATCTGACATCCAGTTCGCTCCATCCGAATCCTGAGATCCATCCTGTGTCCTTGATGTTTCCATGCTTCCTCTTAATTCAGCGCTCACATTTAAATTATGAGTTCTCTATCTGCTGCATCACTAAACCAGAACAACGACGTCTTCCTGAATTTCCCATTCCTAGAGCCGATCAGATTACGCGTCCACACTTCGAAACACGATATCCGACTCGCACGGCTTCAGAGGGCATCTTCAAGTTCAGATTCTGGAAAGACCGCAATCTTATTCCTATTGTATACGATGCGGCGTCTTCGCCAACTGAGGTGGTTCGGGATATGGACTATTGTACAACCGTACACGTACTACGTACGAACTGGTCGTTCAGCGATCAAAGCTCTTTCCTCGGGCTCGGCCTAGTGCATACCGAACGAGGGCGGTGCTCGTTTGAGCCGTCCATTTTCGAGGGACGTAAACGCCTCTAACTTACTGGTCCTCCTCCCGGCTTTGACGCCTTCAAACAGTATTCCTCCGAGAAAACACCCTGCGTCCAAGCTCTGGTTGCGCTACGATACCATGTTCGGCCCGAACAGCTCTCTTGAGGTTTCTTCTCACGAGTGCTTCGAAATGCTTATTTTTGATCCCGGTAGACCTATGCGCGCTCGTTGCATCTGTTTCAATATCTCTGTCCTGCATTTCTGAGTGATCCGTGTCGTTGAGCGCATTTTCTCAGCTCAAGAGATCTTCCTGAATTGGTATACCCGCTATGCTATTGGCTTCAATATGCTCAAATCCAACTTGAGCACGGAGGTGCAAGCTCTTTAGTGGTGAAACAGCTGGTTGTCACACACACCCGACCTTACCAATTGTCAATCGGACCGCAGTTTAGGATACTGAGCGACTACGACAGTAGCAACACTGGGACGCCGCGGTCTGGTGCCCCTGAATACGTCTCTCAAAAGCATCCGTCTTCACTGCCGATCCAGTATAAATGACCAAACGATAAGCATAGCAATCCTCAGGACATCTAGTCTTCTCTTCATTCCCCCTTCCTCTTTCACAATCACACATGTCTTTCAAAGCTCTCATCGGTCTTCTCGCGATAGCAACAGCTGCTCAAGGTGCCCACTTTAAGCGTGTTACTTGCCCCGATGGCAAGAATACTGCGACGAACGCTGCTTGTTGTGCTTTCTTCGCCTTGAGGGATGACCTTCAAGAAAACTTGTTCGAGAACCAATGTGGCGAAGCCTCCCATGAAGTCCTCCGACTCACATTCCACGACGCGATCGCTTTCTCTCCCGCGCTCACCGCCCAGGGCAAGTTCGGGTCAGTACTATATCCAATCCAGTGACTAGTAACTAATCTATATTTCGAAATCTAGTGGAGGAGGAGCAGACGGATCTATGCTTATCTTCCCAGATGTCGAGCCCAACTACGAAGCAAACAAAGGAATCTCAGACTCCGTCGGAGACCTCCTCGAGTTTCTCCCGAGATACAACGTCACCGCCGGCGACCTCATCCAGTTCGCCGGCGCAGTCGGTCTCACAAACTGTCCTGGTGCCCCGCGTATCCAATTCCTAGCCGGAAGGCCCGATGCTACCGCCCCCGCTCCGGATGGCTTGATTCCTGTGCCTCAGGATACTATTACTAGTATCTTGGCGAGGATGAAGGACGGCGGGAACTTCAGTCCTGACGAAGTTGTTGCTCTTTTGTCTTCTCATTCGATTGCGAGGGCGGATCATGTTGACGAGTCTTTGAAAGCTGCTCCTTTCGATTCCACGCCTTTCACGGTACGTCTCCGACTCTCGCAACGTCGTCTTATTGATATGACTGACTGATGTATGGGTGTAGTTCGATACCCAGATTTTCCTGGAAGTTCTTTTGAGGGGCACTGCATTCCCGCAAGGCGGATCCGGAGGTAAACTATCAACATCAATAAATAGGCATCTCTAACCCGTTACGCGTACAGGTAACTCGGGCGAAGCCGAATCCCCACTCCCATTATCCAGCGGCGACGATGTTGGCGAACTCCGCCTCCTCTCCGACTCTAACTTCGCTCGCGACTCCCGCACAGCGTGTACCTGGCAATCCTACGTGAACAACCAATCGAAAATGACAAGTCAATTCGCGGCTGTTATGGCGAAGCTCGCTGTTATCGGACATAATCCTGCGGATCTGATTGATTGTAGTGAGGTCATTCCTGCCGCCACTCCCCCTGCGGGGAAGCCTGCTACGTATGTCTCCTTACTTCTATTTGTTCGGGATTCGAGGGCTTATCATACGATTTTAGGTTCCCTGCTGGGACGAGTCGATCTGACATCGAACAAGCCTGCGCTACGACTCCGTTCCCAACTCTCTCTGCCGATCGTAAGCTTCTCACCTTCTCACATCTCTTATAAGTATTCTCATTGATGGTTGAATTTAGCGGGTCCGGAGACTTTAATTCCTCATTGCCCCGATGGAGAAACCGAATGTGATTCGTAGAACGAGCAATTGGACCACAATAATCGGGATCCCCAACATTTATATATAGTCAATTGTTTTAAAGTACCTTGGGTTTGACTCGCAGAATAAGTAGTATTATTTCCGGACGGTACCTTTTACATCACGCGTTATTACCTCGAAGGTTCGACTCTCTCACAATGTCTCAGGTGCTTCAAGTTGGCAACGATCTGATCATCCAATCCTCTTGTCCACTTCCCACTTCTCGTTCGTGAGCGCACTCTGTTTTGTTCGAAATCTCGCAGTCTTCGACTGTGAGTAAATGGCAGTAATAACTGGTCGTGCGAGCCGTCGCGCGCTCGTATCTCATGCAATATGCAACAGTGTCTTCTAAGAACCCCCTTCTCTCCTGCTGCCTATTATTAGTGCCACGAACCATGACGCTTTGGATTTCCATACCGTGAACTGGCATTCCACTCTCACAAACATGCGAAGTTGATGACATCATTGACATGGCTCTCAAACCTGGTGTGATATCGACTCAAGTAGTATCAAGAAAGCAAATTATTTGCATTTCGACCTCTGTGCATCATCTCAATCGGAGACGCTGAGCTAAATCTTGGCAATCATTTGATCGCCTGGGCACATGTATTGGAGGGACGAAATATCCTCGAAAGCATGGACGCATCGGGATCTTGGCAGACGGCGATGCTTTGACAACGACGGGGAACCTGACTTTGAAGATGGAAAAGTTGGATACCGCTCGAAACTGCTTCAATGTGGCCGTGCATTATATTCTGGAAGGCGTCGAGCCGGGTAAAGGTGTCAACGTGTATTCGGGGTCTTGGCGATCTGTTCTCGCTCCGGAAAGACCAGAGTACGGCGAAAGCTTGGTACGAGACTACCCTTTTTCTGAACAAGTATCTTGGAGTCCGCAGAAACATCGCAGAGTGTTTGATGAGATTGGAGGAGGACCAGGAAGATCTTGTCGATGCAAATTGCAAAAAGAGATCTGGCGAAAGCTTGCCTCTGGTTTAGACGCGCAGAGTACACAATCGGTGAGGAGTACTGTACGGAGAAGCTTGCGCATTTGGAGCGGCTGCAATTGCGGTATAGTACAGTAGATGATTGCCAGAGAATCAATATCTATAGCACTCAACATGCTGGGCCACTGCTGGCGAGAATTGTCAATTCAATTGACAAGTTTCTTCCAATAGTCCAATTAATTGGTTAGTGAGACTCTTAGTAGCTCCAAGCCAAGATCAGGACTTGCTTCAACAACCCGGAATGCTTGAGATCTAGAACTAGTTGCCACAATGGCTTGCCAGTGAGAGCGTCGTCAGCACAAAACGTTGACAAATACGGACAATATTCTTTCGATTTCCGCTCTCGGCTTTCTCTGCCACCTAAAGAACTGATGAAGACGAACTAGAAGCCGCTTCGAGTCGTAAGAGCGATTTGAGCTCGGCGTCCAGCCTCGAACCTGGAGAACTCCAACAGGGTCACACCATGAACATGGATGTCTTACACGAGGCAGATGAGATTGAGTTGCCATCCCTATTTCGCAATCGTCACGTCTTGTCACCTCGACGTTGGGTTTTTAACATTGGGCCATACTTCTAGACTGATCCAATGTGCTTTAACAGGACAGAATGATAACTCGGACGCAACATCAATGCGATCCCCTCCTTCTTTCGCTGAATCTCAACTGGACGTGATTCTCAGACGGCAAAGACATCGACCTCTACAGGGTGGCGGCCTGAAATTCACGAACACCCCGACGCGTTTTTTAAATTTATCGAGTGACTGGGAGTTTGCTGGTACGCCTCGGTTCTTCTCGTGATCATGCCATTGACTGAAATTTGCGTCGTTGCAGGCTGGGGATCTACCTTGTATTTGGAACTTACCCCGGAAGAATTCACCAACTCTGATGTCGATATATCCGCGCGTCAAGTTCTAGGCCAATATATTGCCAGTGCTGTAGCTGGAAATGCAGTTCTTGGGAGCGTATTCTATGCATTGCCCGCGGTAGTTGCTCTTGCCGGCGTATTGTACATCTCATCTCTGACTGTCATATATGTCACTGAAAGCCTTTTACTAGCTCTCCTATTTCTTTATTCATCGCCACGCTCGTCTTATTCTTCTGGAGACCCGTGATGGAAGAACTTGCCGAGACCTTTCCTCTCGTCGGGTCCAATTATACATACCTGTATGCCACCCTTCATCTACATATAAATAGTCCTAACCAATCTAATCATTTCAGTCTCAACGTCTCATCGAAATCAATCGCTCTCGGCGGAGCAGCAATCACCCTCCTAGACGCAGCAATGACCGTTGTCGTATCTTCCGGAACTGCATCAGCATATCTCTCCAGCGAAGTCCATCCTCCTTTCCCCGCTTTTGTGCTTGTCATCATCTTCCTACTGGGATTTGCGATCTTGTGCCTCTCCGGAACCCGAGATAGCGCTCGGATGGCATTCGGAATACTGAGCTTTCATGTACGTCTCGTTCTACTACTCCTTCTCACGTCGGACTCACCTTCGCCTTCACCAAGATCCTCACAATGATCATCTTGATGATATTCGCAAGCATTGCTTGGGCGCGTCGCGGGAATGCCCAGATTTCTAGCAATTGGCATTCTGGAGATCAAGCATCACCCGCTGGGATGTTCTATCAGATATTTAAGGGCATCTGTATCGGGTTTCTCGGTCTCTCGGGATTTGAATGTGAGTTCGTCTTCCTTCATTCGTCCTTCTTTGACTCTGACGTCTAGGTTAGGTACCCCAGCGGATGTGCCGTCGATTAGAAGCGGCCGATTTCCTTCCGTCCTTCGAAATATTCATCTGGCCACGATCGTGCTGAACGGCCCTTTGATGCTTCTTGTTCTCGCTCTGATTCCCATGGATACCATTTTAAGTGGAGCAAATGTGCTAAGTATCCTGGCGCAAGAGGTGAATTCCCCCTACATCCCACAATTTTGAATGATTACTAAGCGACCAGTAGGCCTCTGGACGGTGGCTTCGAACGTGGCTGGTGGTCGATGCATTACTTGTTTTGTGCGGCGGAATGTTCACAGGTATGTCCTTCTGTCAATCACTCGTCGCTTCTCTCATCATCACATTCAGGCATTTTAAGCGCCTGTGCTGTATTGGAGAAGCTTGCCCTCGATCGCGTTTTGCCACCCCTGTTCCTCAAACGAATGCCAGTCACTGGCTCTCCATACTTCTCAATCCTATGCTTCACGTGTCTGTGCGGTGTAATATACGCCACCACAGGCGCGAACCTCACCGTCTCTTCTCAGATGTAAGCTTTCCCCTCCGACGATTTTACAGATATTAAATTTCGTTGATATAGGTTCGCTCTTTCGTTTCTCGCAGTCATGTCATTGTATCCCATCTCGAACCTCTTGATGAAGTTCAATCGAGGTCGTCTTGTCAAAAGTCGCAATGCGACTCTCCTGCTCGTCTTCAGTACCATTATTCTCTCTCTTATTCTCTTAATCGGTAATATAATAATCAACCCAATCACTCTCGCGTAAGCGATCTCTCGTCGCGCCCTCATTGATTCTAATATCCGTCGTCAGATATTTCTCGGCTTATACGCTTGCGATTCTGGCGGTCTTCATAATTGGTCAAAATAAGATCCATATCATAAGGTGGCTTTACTGGGTATATGATCAAGCGCCTTTATTGCATCATTTCCGGTGGTCGAAAGGATCGGGTGCCTGGATGATTGATCGTGTGAGGAGTATGAAGCAAAATACTGTTTGTGTCATGATCAAGACAGATGAGGTATGTCGGTTCGCTTCGTCCGCGTGTAGTTCTGAGAGGACTGTATGCCAGATACATCAGATGTTCCGCATGATTAGATATGTGCGGGAGAACGAGGAGACTTCGTGTCTCAAGCTTATACATTTTTATAATCGGATTGAAGACGTGCCTTCAGAGCTAGAAGCCAATCAGAAAAGTAAGCACTCCTCGTCACCTCTCCAGCGTATCATTACTGACTTGACGTTGAAGTTCTCGACGAAATGTTCCCGGAATTGACGATCGACCTAGTAAGCCACCCCATTGACAACTATCATTTGATCAACCGCTTATCTAAAAAAACTAGGTATTCGTCCAAGCCCCGTTCACTCCTGCGACCGTATGCTCTGTATCAAAGCGTCTCGTGATTCCTCGTTCTCTTATGTTTATAAGTTGTCCCGGACCCGAATTTCCTTATTCGATCGCTGATTTGGGAGGTGTTCGGATAATTACGCTTTGAGTTTGTCTCCGTGTTTGTAGAGTTTCGCTGTGTTGCTATAGGAATCGTTGTATCATAGTGCATGTTCTTAGTTTTCAGGTAGCTTGATGGGTATAATAATTGTGATTGTAGCTTCTCCGAGTTGACCATATCTTCTATTGTTCTCCCTGATTGGCGATTTCTTTCTATTTTGAGCACGTCATTACCGCAAAGGCCGCAATGCCGAGTCCCCCATCGCTACTCCTAAGCAAAGTTGAGAAATTTCGAAAGTTATAGCGACGTTGTCCCGGCAAGTGGCCCGACGCGCGCTCGGAGCTATCGGAGTTATCCGAGTCGGCGGTATCAAAATATTCTTTTCGCCTGGAATGCTTGAACACAGTTCTTAAGCAGGAGAATGTAATATTTAAGTGGTTCACATGATTAAATGCACCGCTTTGTGGCGAGGAATTGGACCATAGATCACCTGCTACGAAGTTTCATACGCCAGAAGCGCCCAGGTTTCGGGAAGAGCGAACGTTGCTTTGTCAGCAGCCTCGAACTCTCGAAATCCGACTCGGAGCAGCAAGTCTGCATATTCTGCCTCGTCGGCACCTACTCGCGATGAGTAGAACAACGAGAAGGATGTTCAATCGTTCTATGGCCATCGCGATACTTCGGGCTTCCCTGACCAAGCAGCTCTGTCAAGCCTCGATTGCTTAGAAGGCCCCTGTTGTAGCATGACCTGGGGGATATATTTAAGGCAGCTGAAATGGCAGAGGTTGTGCATTCCAACACCTCCAATCCACTCTTCGACCTCTCTTCAAAACACTTGAATATTTCTTACCATGCCTGCCCCTGCTGAAGATCTTACCACCACCGAGAGAAACGAGTGAGTAGCCATTCACTGACGTACTGTTCTATGTTCTGAGACACTTTTAGTATCTATCCTGGTATCGACCCTACCGTCCATTACAAGAACCAGACGTACAAGGGCAAAGTCGTCTTCATCACCGGTGCCAATCGTGGCATTGGTGAAGCTACCGCTCTGTTCTACGCTCGTGCCGGCGCAACTCTCGGTCTTGCTGCTCGCGACCCTTCTCTCCTCGAAGCCGTCAAGGCCCAAATCCTGAAGGAGAACCCGGCCGCTCAAGTCGCTACCTTCCCGACGGATGTGAAGAGCGTCGAACAAGTCCAGGCTGCTATCGACGGCACTGTTGCCAAATTCGGTAAACTCGACGTTGTCTTCGCAAATGCCGGCGTTGCCGATCGTTGGACTGAACGTGCGTCATTCGGTAACTCTATTTCTGAGCGCTGCTCATTTTGATATAGCTTTCACTGCGACTGATCCGAACACCTGGTGGAGCAGCATGGAAATCAATCTGCGCGGAGTGTACAACGTTGCTCAGTATGTTTCACCCTTTCTTATGCGTATCTAGATACTGATCTCCCCTTAGCTTCGCCCTCCCTCATCTCGACAAGACTAACGGATACTTCGTCGCAACTTCGTCCAAACTTGGCGTCTACCGCCAGCCCTTCACCAGCTCCTACGCTGTCGCCAAGCATGCGCTCATCCGTCTCATCGAGTTCATCGCAATTGGTATGTCGTCCCTCAGGTACCCCGATAGCACCGCTGATTCTTTCTATCAGAACATCCACAGGTCAAGGCCTACGCCATCCATCCCGGTCTTATCAAGACCGGCGCTACCGATGCGAACCCCGGCATGTGGGACTGTCCCGATACTCCTGAGCTCCCCGCCGGAACTTTGTTGAGATTGACATCCGGAAAAGAGGACTGGCTCGCAGGAGGGTAAGCCTTCTACTGATCCTTCAGACTTGAACTTGCACTAATATTCTCTTCCAGATATGTGTCCTCTAACTGGGACTTCGACGAAGTCAATGAGAAATACAAGGAGGGCATCATCGCGCTCGGCGGAGTGGTCAGCCGTCTCACTGTCCCGCAGTAAAAGGAAAATATGTTTAGAGAACTTGCGCATAAGAACATGTACGATAGCGTCTTGTGATGTCTAATAGTCTGTAACAGTATGTTAGCCGTCAATTGAATGTTGTTCACAAGTTTTGTTTGGTTTGCTTGGGCGCTCCGCGTTCGGATATGGCTCGGAGTTTGCGGCCCTGCTTCTTGCTTACCAAGATCACCACGCTTTGTCCTGCCTCTAGACCAGGGCCACTCTTCTGTCGGTCCTTCATGCCAAATTCATAGCCAATAATATCAATACCAAGATTGAAATTCGAACGCCGTAATAATACGTTGAAATCTTGGTACTCCGATTAAATCTTCCCGGATCATTCTCCCTTGCTTCAAAAAGCTCGCCATGGAGCTCCTCGCTGGAATGTTTCCAGAGGTCTGGCTACTTCTGTCGACCCTTGCTGATGAATGAAGTGATTTTACTCTTCCGATACAAACACTCTCCGAGGGGTTTCGTCTTTGTCCGAAATCATGAACCAAACGAAATCATGCATCCCGTGAATGCCCTATGGCCTAGGCCGGATGGGCCCCCAAGCGCTCCTCTGCTCGAGGTTCACAGCCCAGGATAGTAGAGGCTGCGATCCACTGGGCGATCTTGGCGCAGGTATAGTTCCGATAGGGAATGGAGATGAGAGACACGTTGCTGGTGTCTAAGGGCGATGTTTCCCCTGCGGATCCTTTTCTTATTCCAATATAAGAAACCTGCGTGCCGGTCGGGGACCTCCAACACTCTTAGCTATTAATAAGTCAGCCACTCGTACTACCTTCCTGCTCCACTTATCAGAAGCAGCATATGAGTACGTACAACGATCCCCCTGCTGTTGCATACTGAACATATTCCCAGACTCTGCTGAAGTTCTAGCTCACTTCGAAGACAAAGGACCTACATTCCTCTATGGCTATGTCCCAACGGAATGGATATGTATAGTCTTCCTCGTATTTTTCGGCCTTTCCACCAGTACGCGTTAAGAATGCTTCCGCATGTATCGTCTAAATGTGTAGCGCCAGTCGTGCATTTCATCGAAGCCGCATACTTTGGGATGTGGTGGCTCTTGCCAACAGCTTGTCTTGGAGGGATTTCGGAAATTCTTGGATGGGCTGCACGGTTTTGGTCTTCTCGGAATCCTCAAAACCTCAATCCATACATCATGCAGTACGTCTTCGACCTTACCGTCCAATCCACAGCAGCCGCTAAAGAACAATGAATAGAATAACCACGACCATCATTGCACCTACTCCTTTGATAGCTGCCAACTTTGTCATTCTGGGACGGATGATTGAACAACTCGGACCTGAATATAATAGAATCGGCCCTCATATGTGTGCGTTGAGGTCCATTGTGTCCGGTTTCGCGGAGATTAATCTTCAGTTCTACAGATACGATTATTTTTTGTTCAGCGGTGACTATTTCTTTGAACTCGCTTGCAGATAACCTATTAAGGTGTCAACCTAGGATGTCATTGCTTTAGTTGTGCAAGCTGTCGGCGGTGCATCCGCTTCTTTCGCCGCTGAAAACAATAAGGATGCATCCAAAGGCGGACATATCATGCTCGGTGGTATTGTTTTTCAACTAGGTGAGGACAGAATATTCAGCTCGACAGCATTTGTTTACTCCAAATATTCAACTAACTCTGACGAACAGCGTCGATTATTATGTATACTGCGCTTGCTGCAGAATTTCTGATCCGATACTTTAATGATAAGCCCCTGCGCGGTCACAGATACCTGGATAGGGAGAAGCAAGCCGATATCGGGCTCTCTTTATCGTCTTCTTCAAGCTACAATGGAGGGCATAAGCGCCACCGGAGTATGCCAGCCAAAATGAGATGGGTGTTTATCGGATTGGGATTCAGCACAACTTGCGTCTTCATTCGGTCAGTTAATCTTCAAAGATATAGTGTTCTGTCCAGGACTGACTCTGTGAACGCCTCAGATCCGTCTATCGTACGATTGAATTGCAGAACGGATGGGCCGGTCGAATTATTCAGACTCAACGCTATTTCAGTGAGTCCATCCTGATGACTCCAAGGCTTGGCTGATGTATGATTAGATCTGTTGGACGGAATGATGATTGTTTTTGCGATGATATGCTTGAATATCCTCCACCCAGGATATCTCCTTCCACCGCGCCTCAGAAAATAGTGAAAAACTTCTCACGTTGCTAATTTATTATTGCATTACTTCCGGGAGCGCTATGATGCAATGCCATATCCTATTCCATCACGAGTAATTATGATATAGCCTTGTATAATGAATCTTGATTGGTTCACTCGCAACTCATTACAGCCATCAGCGCCATTTCAATCCCGAGATACTATTCATGGGTGACTCAGTTGGAAGTTCAGGGACCTTTTGGAGACGGCTATGCGTGTAAACGTTCTTCAATTCAATCAATTTTTTGCGAGTTCCCATACTGTTCCCATAGATATAGATTCGGAATGTTGAAGTCCAAGTCACGTCCGTTCGGAGCCATCCGGTTCGGGTGCATAAAATTGGCAGGTGTGCTTACATAAGCACACCCTCGAACCTTCCCCCCACCATCCAGCATCATGCCCAGAGAGATTATCAACATTCAAGTACGTGCTAATGTTCGAGTCGCGTCTTTTGATTAACATAGGCATTCGATCAGGTCGGACAGGTCAGTGATCAACGCTAGGATCGACGATGAACATATCTTCTGAGACATGGCACGATTAGGCCGGCAACCAAGTCAGTGAGCTACCTATAAGTCCAACATACGCTACATCCCTCCCCAGGTCGGAGAGAGTTTCTGGAAGATGCTATTAGCAGAGCATGGGATTGACGACTCGGGGGTACGTGTCGTTTTTTCGCTTTGAAAAACTGCAGTCGCTGATAGCTCTGAGCAGGCCTATCACGGGACAGATCCACAGCAAATCGCAAGAGTACGTTGTTTTCATTATGAACCGTGCATGCTTCCTGACTTCAGGCCTAGGCGGACGTGTACTTTAATGAGATCGAATCACGCGACACTACCACTCGATATGTGCCCCGAAGTATCCAGATTGATTTAGAGTCAGGTGTATGCGATCATGTGAGGAAGATTTTCGCTGTGTCTTATTATATGCTGGTCTACATCGCTTCTTGTCCAGCTGAAAAGTGGAAGGCTCGGGAATCTCTTCCGACCCGACACGTTCGTCAACGGACAGTCTGGCGCTGGCAACAATTGGGCCAAAGGCTGTAAGTCTCCTGACGAAAATATCACCTTCTAATGATCTCACTGTGCCTTCAGATTATACTGAAGGTATGCCGCGCACGTCTGTGTCCGTTTCATTGATATCCACCCCATAATCATCTAGGCGCGGAATTGGTTGATAGCATATTGGTATGAACCTAAGTCTCTCGATGTCAGCATCTAACCATCACCCAGGAAGTATTGCGCCTCCAAATCGAAGGCTGCGATGCTTTGCAAGGTTTCCAAGTCCTGCACTCTCTGGGTGGCGGCACAGGTTCGGGACTGGGATCCCTCCTTCTTTCTAAACTTCGCGAGGTAATAGTTATTCTGTGTCGTTCGGTGCTGTCCTCACAGCTCCGAGTCCAGGAAGCCCCGGATCGCATGCTCGCCACATTCTCTATTCTTCCTTCGCCTAAGGTACGCTGCCACGTTGCATTGCATCCGTTCGTAGATCACTAATTCGCATCCCAGGTTTCCGATACAGTTGTAGAGGTACTCACGGTGTTGAAATGTCTGGATGTGCCCGTACTCACACCAACTTTCAGCCTTATAATTCAGTTCTGTCTACGCATCAATTGATCGAGAGTTCCGATTTGACTATTTGCCTCGATAACGAAGCCTTGTGAGCTCAGGTTATTTCTCCTTTCCTTCATGTGATGCTAAACTGGTGGCCAGATATGATATCAACGTCCGAACCCTAAAAGTACAGCACCCGTCATTCGAAGATCTTAACGGAGTGCGTACCGCGTCCCTTTCCAGTGCTTTTGTGCTCACACCTACCATTAGTTGATTGCTCGTGTCATGTGCGGTGTCAGTACAAGTCTGCGCTTCCCTGGTCAACTGAATGGGTGAGGCTGCGCATTCTGTATTCGCCTCGTGCTAATATATGAACAGCGACCTACGAAAGATGGGAATGAACCTGATCCCTTTCCCACGTGTGAGTTTCATATCTTGATTGGCCGAGCTTAAGGAAACTAAAACGTCACAGTTACATTTCCTGATGCCCAGTTACGCGCCTTTCCAATCCAGCCAATCGCGCCAATATCAGTCGTATAACGTCGCCGAGTTAACTGCTTCGTGTGTAGTCCCATCGCTACGTTTTCCCGTTACTCACCCGCTTCTTTGACTAGGCTCTTCGACCGGAAGAATTTGCTTGTCGATGTTGACCCTCGTTCAGGACGCTACCTCACAGCAACAACGATCTTCAGAGGAAGAGTTTCCTCCCGTGAGGTAAGCGATGTCTCATCTATCAAATTCACGTACAAAGTTGAACTTCCGAACGCCAGGCTGAAGTAAGATAACTCGATTCTTCCGGCCCACCCCAAATCTTGATGTCTCCGCTTATAGCATTCCGTGGAACAACTGCAGACCAAGAACTCCAACCTCTTTGTTGAGTGAGTTCGCCCTTGAGCGCTTCATTGAAAATTTTTCTGACGCGTGACGTCAGTTGTACGGACATTCTGCCGTTAACTCCGAACAGCCTTAAACCAATTCATTGTAGGGATTCCTGACAACGTGTCGATCGGTTTGTGCTCTGTGCCGCCTGTAGGCCAGAAAATTTCGGCGACTGGTCTATCGAACTCGACATCTATCCAAGACTTGTTCAAACGCTCTCTTTCTCAGGTAAGATATTTCACCCATAGCTATGACAACAGTCTGATTCCCCTGGTACTGTAGTTCTCTGCCATGCATAAAAGGAAGGCCTTTATGCATTGGTATACTGCTGAAGGAATGGACGAATTGGAATTCAACGAAGGTATGGCTGAAGGTTGATTAATGATTATAATGCTAATATCGGTTTAATAGCCGAGAGCAATGCCCAGGATCTTATGTAAGCGTTTGTATTTATCCTCTTTATACAGATCACTTAACTCGGTTTGCCTGTAGCGCGGAATACCAACAAGTAAGCCCCTTCTCATGAGCTACGTTCATTCCCAATCTGACACGGTCCCAGTATCAAGAAGCAGTCGCTGGCGACGACGAAGAATATGAAGATGAGGGTAGCGTTGCGCAATGATGAACCCTCCCTGAGCTGCACATCGTTGCTTGTTCTTCCCGAAGTGTGGTCTTACAGTTCCGAAAAGTTTGCTCGGACATTAGACTCGTATCCTCTATATGTAATAGCGTCAAGCCCAAGTTGGCCAAGTTGGGTTTCTCTTTGGTACATTCTCTTTTTCTTGTCCCGTTGCAGAAGTCTGTAGGGCTTTGCGTGCACGGGTCGCTCGGACTCCTTTACATTTTCCAATCAAGTAATTCCAGTTGGCTTGCTTACCCCAGGTTCGATGCAGCTTATCAAGACCGAGGCCACAAATACCGAAACAAACTGCAACATTAATATTAACCGAAAGATCGTACAAATCTCAATGCGACCCAACGGATAGGCTCAGTGTGTCCTCAATCTGCCAGGGTGCCGGAGGTTCAAATCGTTCATAAAATGACAAGTAATCAACCGGCTATCCCGACCACGAATCTCCAGAGCCTTCACGCCACTGCAATTGATGATTTTGATCATATCTCTCAGCTTCCTGCAAAAATACATATCGGACTGTGAGACACGCAACAAATTATCCGCGACTCAACTTGTGGATTATGCGGATTCATATGAAATCCATCGGCATCACTATGAGATTCATAAAAACTATTCGAAGGATATGGTTCTGATCAGATACAAAAATCAGAAAAGGTTAACCCACATCAGTGAGCGCACGGACCGGGAACATGGAATGGCGTAGACACATCAGATTGGGGGTCCGAGCCTGAGCTTCTTAGACTTGGATCACTACTCCCAGATGAGCCTTCGCCGTAACTCGAATTCGTTCGTTGATTCAGAGTCGTAGTCGAATTTGAAAGCGCGTTTCTTTCGATGAATCGTTGTCGAGCTTGGACTTGCCATGCGTTCGTCGGACCGCTTATAAAAGGGTTTACTATAATAAGTCCCTCATAAGAAATCCATCCAACGCGATTATAAATAGATTGGGAGCGAACTCGCCTTCTTGGACGTCTTCTGCGCTTGTGCGACCTGGCTGATTATCCGCCCCCGAAGATTCGGCACCCAGAGAAATTGAAGCAGGTCCGAAAGCACTGTTGTTTACTCTGTCTAGGATTGATTTCGCGTAGGGATCTTGGCGGAGATCTTCGAGTATGGATTGGACTCGGGCGTCGGGGAGGGATTGCATGAGGCCTAGAGTTGCTTCGACTTCGTGTAGACGAGTTTCGACGGCGTGAAGGTAGCTTTAGCGGATGATATTAGGTTTGAATTAGGATATTCGGAATTTTGGACAGCGTACCCTTTTGGAGGTCCTCTTTTTCGTGATGGATCTATGGTGGCATTGCAACGATATTAATGACTCGGAAAAGAGAGTGTAGGGAAAAGATCACACGATTAGAGGTGCATTCTGATGATAATGCTTTAGATAGGCTTGTATGAATATAATATAGCACTCACCGATAGACAAAGATATGCATACTCTACAACTCTGCTCCCCAGGATTTCGTTCACATTTCGTCTTCGTATTTCTGCACTGATCACAAGCTACCGGACTCGGCTTAGCTCGACTGAGTATAGGAGAAGGTAAGGGCGTACCTCGGGTTGCCCTTTTGCGTGGAATCATCGTGGCCGTCCCCATGCCGTCGTCCTCTACGCTCTCCCTTTTTGTCTGAACACCGGCCATCGCTGGGGAAGCTGAGGGAAGGCTGCGCCTTGGGTTGCTCGCCAGCCAACGCGGTCAAGAGAGTAAGGAGATTGCCGACCGCGAGCAGGACGCAGATCGCACTCATGCAGACGACGAAAGTGGTCTCAAACACCGCACATTTCGCTTTTCCCGTTTGCTGCCGCTTTAAATATTAAGAAAATGGGACGAAAAATCGAGGAGTGCGACCTACTTGAATTGACGGGTCGCTGTTGTAGTGTAGAGTGAGACATGGACTAAAAGGGTGAAAATACTCCGGAAAAAAGGGAGAAGAAAGGCCCGGATATTCCTTTTATGAGAAGTGATCGAGCGGTGATCTTTCGTCATCGTTTATCTCATGCGGCGTTTCCTTCACCCATCGAACTCCGACCATGCGTACACGGATTTAGCGGCTTGTTCTCCGAGCAGCTGCTCTTCCAGCTGAAAGACCGGCCGTAGATGAAGTTAACTCGCAGCAATGTTGCAGGAGGGATTGGAGAACAGTGTGAACCGCTGGTGATCCGAATTTAGCCTACGGCCAACCCTTTGAATGGGAGTACGGCTTCCCGCCTCAAAAGTTGCTTCATTCCACTATATTTCACGACTTTCACGGGACGAGCGTGCTATACCAACACGAGCTGAGATCCACACGATATTCCATACAATGGCAGTTGGATTCAACAGCGCTTTCTGATTAGGGGAATGTGGGTATCAATATACATTGGGAAGACATACAACTTGAACGACAACATTGGTCAAGAGGTAGTAAATTCACCGCACTCCAGTACACATCTTTGAGATTTCACTCAGAATCCGCCCTGCTGATTCAGTCTCTGAGCTTTCAAAGCATCCGCTTCCCTAGACGCAAATCAGCTTCTGCACACTTTCGAAAATGATACAAACGTACTGTTCCTTTTGCAATCCACGTCGCTGAAGCTCAGGCGCATCCAGCACATCACCTGCAGCATGCTGCAGCTTCCCCAGAATACCATGCGTATTCGCAGTAGTACCCGTACTCGTCATATTGGCCGTATTTCCAGGCGTACCACCAGGACCCGTGGTCCCAGCCCCAGCCGCTCGTCCAGTCGATGCGGCACCAAAAGCACCGGGTTGGTTCTGGAGTCCTGAATTAGGACCATTCGTACCGGCGTTCGTAGCGTTGTATCTTCCAAGACCTGTGAAGTCGTTGTCGGCCCCTACGCCGTGTCCGTGTCCGCCGGCAGTACTGGTGGTATTTTGACCACTACCTGGACCTCCGGATGCGAATTGTTGATTTCCGGCGTAACCGTCTGAGGTGGGGGGATATGAAGCGGCGTTATTGGTGTTGAATTCGGAGTCGTTTTCGTGAACGATGCCGTCGCCGTCATTTTGGCGTGTATGGTGGTGACGTCCGCCTTCGAATTGACCTTGATCTACACGAATTCAGCATGCGTCATTGGATTTCAATATGGCTATGATGTTAAATTGACCTCCGTATTGATTTGTCCCTTGTGGTTGGCGTGATCCGTCATATTGATTATTCGCATTATTTTCGAATCCACCCGCTTGACCATTATTCTGACCATTCACAGGCGGTTGTTGGTGGTTCAGAGCCATGTTATGATGGAAATGATGATTAGGATTGAGAGGGGCGCTCATAATATTTGGATTCGGTTGTTTGATGATTTGGTGTTGGGGCGAGACCGCTGAGCTGGGCCTCGCATATATAGTGGGTAGGATACTTGTGATGACGCCATTTTGCGCACGGTCTCCTCACATATTAGCAGGCGTCATGGCGTGTCATGAGCCCCGAAATAGGACCTTTCATGTCGCTGTCAACGAAGTAAATTTCAGGTGTGGAGCTCTTGGAGGCGGGGTCCACGGTGACGACACTGGGTGGGCTGAGCCTAACGCGAACGTGTATCGCGCCATTCGACGCAAATAGTGGATGTAAGACAGTGGTTGAAGGAATCGTCAACCAGGATCAAGACGAGGCTCAGGTCAATTCCCGGTTTGGTACTTGAGCTTTGCGAAAAAGGCAATCGGTTCTCAGGAAAATTGTGGCCGCGCGCAGGAAAGGTTTCTCGAATCGTGAAAATCGCAAGAATATCTGTACAGTGAAGTCTTCGATGTAGTTGAGCGTAGACGCATAAGTTAGAATGATAATTTCTACTGGCGAAGAGTGATGTACAGGAAGCTGTGTCAAAGCGATGCACCGAAGTCTTGGACTTTTGGAAAGATATTCGGGTATAGGATAGATGTTGGGTGTAACGGAGAGTCGAAGCAGGACCTGGTCTGCTTGGGGGGACGAGCTCATGTCTAGGAGCGAGCGAGATGCAGGGTCGCCGTCGCGGCGGGTGCTCTAAGAGCATGGAGAGTCACTGCACAAACTTGCAACAGCTTCGATATCGTAAAAGAGGGTACGGGAAGCAGCATCGTCATACTGAAAGGACCAATCAGCCTCTTTTCCATCATTTCATGAGCTAAACGAAAAGCGAACGCACCAACCAAGCTACCATTGTTGGCTCTCATGCCTCCCCACAACCTGATACCCCCTCTTCGCCTTCCTCTCCTGCTTCTGCTCAATCTTCGTCCGCACCTTACTCGCCGGAACATTCTCCACCTCCACAAGCTCCTTCACACGAAGAATTTTTCCAGCAAATTCAGGTGAATGTGGATGATACACCGTTTGCATCCTCCTGTGAATTCCTAATGAGAGTAGGGTGCCTTTCATTCGTGCGTCTAGTGCGATGGCGGACCGACGGAGGGTGATTCGGTAATGTGTTAATGGCTCGTCATTGGTCGACGGTGAGGATGCTGAGGGTTCTGCTGAGCCGTCTGCAGATTGCGTCTGGGCCGTTGACGACCACCGAATAGAAGGCCCAAGATTTGAGATGGTGGCTCTCGTACATCTGGAAACGCAAGCTCTTGACTGCAAGAGTGTAAGTGCGGTCATCGCTGGATGGGCTCGATTACAGAAACTTGAAAACGAGCCACGGCATTCTCCGGACCGTCCTCGAAAGCACCATCTTCTTGAGCTATGATCTCGCGACAAACGTTGTCTTATGTCCCGATATTTACAACACCTTTCTAATCTAGCCATCCCTTCGTGAGTGTTCGATTAAAAACTGGTACAATACCCTAAGCTCATCACGTGATTTACGCTCCTATCAGAAAGCAAATCAATAGTCCAAGGCTTTCTTTGGCCGCAGGCGTGAGCGGCCCATGGTAACGGTGGCCGTACCCGCACAAACCGTCTAGTTCGGTGCAGTGATGCCACTGAAGACTTCAAAGAATCGACGATCGAATGTAGATCTCACTGGTGAGTATGAGTGCTAACATGTGGATTGTGCTGATCGCGTCGCAGTTCACCGGGCGATCAAGTTGCCTCAGAGCTTGCGCGTATACGTTGTCATCCAAAATGCAGGAAGAAGCTGGAAGACCAAGGTTGTCGATAGTACCGCTCCAGAATGGACCGAGAAGTTTCGTTTCGAGCTATCAGATGATAGCGCTCGGACGTTGCACCTCAAGATTATCAGGAAACGGGCAATACATCAAGATCAGGTCATTGCGTCCAAATTAATCACTGTCGAAGATTTGGTGGGGGCTCAGGGAGATAACTCTGGTACGCTGATATAATTTTATGCTATTTTCTTATCATCGCTTGACATATCGAGCACTCTGCAGAAGTGTCGCTTGCACTCGATCCTGACCATGATCCTTCAATACGCGGCATATTACTGGTCGTATCTCTCCGTCTGGAATCCCCAAAGGTCTCTCCCGTAACAACCCCGAGCCCAGTACTTGTGACTAGCGCATCAACGCCCCGAGATCCCGAGCATCCTTCCGAGCTTTCATTACCTTTGCTCTCACCCACTACCTCTCAAGAGACTGGAGCCGTATGGCAATCGCTCTTGAGTATGGTGAGCAACCTTGATGGGGCTGTGAAACTAATCGATGAATTGGCGAAGGTTGTACTCTATTGCATGCTTCCTTCTCATCGTGACGCTCATTCAGGATCCAGGTGCACCCTTATCTCCAACTAGCATGGAGCGTGCTGTCATTAGCGTATGCGGTGAGGCTCGAACACCTGACGGTCTTTTCCGAACTCAACTGTAGGATATAGGCTATTAGCGCTCAAGCCGATCGCGACGAAAAGATGTCGATCCTCCTGGATGACATGCTCCAAATGTACAAGTTCGCGTCCGGAGTAGACCTCAAGAAGCGAGATCAATCGATAGCACCGATCCTTGAGCGGATTGCCCGAGAGACTGTCAGATGTGCCAATTTTATGAACGAGTATTCGCGAAGGAGTATACTGAGTACGTTGCCACCGATTGATGTGGAGTTAGATCTGATGTCTTTCGGTAGATAGGACGATTACCTCGCCTTTCTATGATGTCGATGGCACGATTCAGAAGTTCCGCGATACATTTGAATATCTTCGTTCTTGCCTCGTCACCGGTACCGCTTTACGCCTCGAAAGGCTTACCTCGGATATCAAGGATGATACCAGTATGCATCGCAGTCCCTCATGCTACGTCCACGGCTCTGACAATGAAGCTTTCAGATCGCATCTTCATAGCAACTCAATATCCCCCGGTCGAAACTGGATGGAATCCTGCGCTCGGTTGTCTTCCCGGGACTCGGCAGACAGTCCTGGATGACATAATGAAATGGTTATCTTGCGAATACGACGACGAAGGCCCTTGTCGAATATTCCTATTGACCGGCTTAGCCGGGAGTGGGAAGAGCACCGTGGCCCACTCGGTTGCTGAGATATGCGCTGGCGTGCATATCCTTGGATCCAATTTCTTCTTCAAACACGATGTTGCGGATTTGAATAGGCCCAAGAAAGTCTTCACGAAGATGGCTGTCGATCTCGCCGCTATGAATCCTCAACTGGCCAAAGACATTGCGGAAGCAGTGAAGAATGAGCCCTACATCAATGGTCTCAGTCGACAGTTCAAACTCCTGGTAGCTGATCCTCTTCACTCGCTATCCACATCGGAGCCGATCGTCCTCATCCTAGATGCATTGGATGAATGCGGCAAGCCATCGGAGCGCAGGGAATTGCTACGCATACTCTCCAAGGACAGCAGCATCCTTCCCAACAATGTGCGGCTTTTCATCACCAGCCGACCCGAGGACGACATCGCCGGTTTCTTCGATCGCCTTGGTCCAAAGACATGTGTTCGTCGCGATCTCGCCGTCACGCTGGACTCCCTCTCGATGAACAATCGCGATATGCATACATTCGTGAAGATGCGTTTTGCTGAGATTGCAGATAACAACTTCAATGCACCTGGTGTAGACGAAGATTGGCCTGGCGCTGATCAAATCGAGCGATTTATCGTCCGAAGCGCCGGTCTATTCATTTGGGCGTCCACAGCTTTAGGGGTGATTGAAGATGCTCATAACCCTAATGTAGAGCTTAACAGTCTCCTACGCGACTCAGCTGCATCTCGAGGAGCACAGGACAGCTTAGACGCGCTTTATCGTCGTATTCTTGCGAAAGTGGGTCATTGGGACGAAGAAGGCTTTCTCAACTCTTATCAAGTTTCTATGGGAGTTATCATCGCAGCCGCGGATCCCTTATCTCTAGCTGCTATCGACAAGCTCGTGGGAGATGAGCTCCCTAATGATCGTCCGAGCCATCTACTCTCGCGGTTTGGCAGCGTTTTGACCAATGTCGGAAATGGGGGAGGTCCGGTGCAGAGCTTGCACCCCTCGTTTTCGGACTTCCTCGTATCCGTCCAGCGTTGTGGTGATCCTAATCTAGTGATCGATGCACCGCGTCATCATCGGTTCATGGCTCTGCGATGCTTCAAAGTTTTGTCGCGTCTCCATCGGAATATTTGCTCGCTTCCAGATCTCACTCTCTTCAATTCTGAGATTGGAGACCTCGAGCATCGGATAGCGGATCTTCCGGAAGAAGTTCGATATGCTGGTCGATTTTGGATCATCCACGTTCTCCGAAGCGAGCCGCGGGACGACACGGTTTTACGCGCTCTCGCAGAGTTCCTTTCCGCTCACGCATTCCACTGGCTCGAGCTGCGGAGTCTCCTACATTCTACATCCGACTTGATCTCCTCTTTGATTGACCTGGATGAATGGGTTATGGTGAGCACATTCTGCTTACATAAGCACTTGCTCATAACTGATTCGGTTCACTCAGAGCGTTGATCCTCCACATCCCGGACTCGAGATCTTGATCCAAGAGTTGATTGACTTCTGCCGTGGCTTTGGGCACATCATCCGAACATCGGCGTCGCATATCTATACATCCGCCCTCCCATTCATTCCATCGTCCTCCCCATTGCGTCCGCTGCAGGTAGAATGTAACGATATACCTCGCATAGCGATCGGTTCAAGGGCGTCTTGGAGTCCTTTCTCTACTCTCCAGGGGCTGGGACGTATTGCTACCTTAAGCTTCAGTCCGGATAGACGCAAGCTGATGGCGCTATCGGTTGATGGAGTCGTCTGCCTCTGGGATACCCAGACCCAACAAACAGTCACTTCTCCGTTCCAAAGCAATGACTCCCGCTTCGTATCATTCGCCTTCTTCCCCGATTCCAAGAGCGCTCTCATCGGTTCCAAAAATGGTGAAATTATCCAATATACTCTGGAGTTATTAGAACCGAAGGGCCTACGATGCAAACAGAGCACTGCAGTGGAATGTCTCTCAGTGTCTCCTGATGGCGAAAAGTTCGTCTCTTCTGGAGAAGGTACCTTGTACCTTTGGGACGGAATCTCTGGAAGCTTGCTCCAAGAGTTTCAAACTCCGTTTAATCCTGACTACATCCTGGTCAACCCTGCATCTACACATATCATTGGTGTCGCACACGAAGAAACGCGGCGCAAGGGTCATATTGCGTGTTGGAAGATCCAAGGTGACCCCGCACCTTATTTGTCTCGAGAAGCGAAGTCGAGGTCCTTGCCGTCGGTAGCATTCTCTTCCGAACGAGATGCGCTTATCGTGGCAACGGCTCGATACATCGAGCTCATGTCTTTGGAAGACGGCTCCCTCATCTCTAAGCACGTGTTTGAGGATGCGGATTCGATGGCATTCGACTGCAATATCAGCCAAGACGGTAGCCAGTTACTTCGTGTTAGCGGCATCTATGCTGATATCTGGACAATCGACGAAAACGCTGCAGATGATGCTCAACTAATACGTCGGTTTTACCACGCATTCCACGTGCCCAATCATAAGATTCGCGCAATTTCGTCCTACGGCTCGTCTCTTGCGGTTGTTAACAAGACCGCGGATGAGATCTTCGTCTATTCGACTAAACAGCTGGCAATGAAGAAAACATCCTTGATGCACTGGGAAATGCCAGTCTTTTCCCCGGATGGTTCTCATATCGCATTCTACATTGAGAAAAGACAGCCTTTGCCTTTGGCCAGCACGAATCATATGCAGATCTTTCGTGTATCGGACGGCAGCGAAGAAGTTTGCCGTATTAGTGTTCGAAATGAATGCTTAGCAAGTTGCTGTGCTTTCGATCCGATGAATCGGCATGTCGCTGTTGGATACCGTGATGGAGCAGTGGAGATCTTTGACGTTAACAGTGGCCAATCAGTACTGGAAGACCGGTATCATGGGGAGGCTGTTCTAGGTTTGTGCTGGCACGCCTCAGAACCGCGCCTAGCGTCGTTCGGTGCTAAAGGAAAAATCCGCATCTTTGACACTACGACTAACGAAAATGTTGCGGAATATCGAGGCCAATTCCCATTCGAGCTTTATGGAGGATCACAGCGAGCGATCACTTTCTCTGAAGACGCCGCATTGTTGGCCCTTTGCTTTCCTGTACGAAAGGGGAGATACGAATTCGACAAGGAATCTATCGTTATTGTCTGGAACATTGAAGCCGGAGAGATCATCAGCTGGAGAACCAATGAGTATATCACCAGATTATCATTCTCTCCTGATGGATCTGTCCTTTGGGGTGCCCCCGAATTTCGAGACTATCTTGTCGATGCCCTTGCTTGGACGTTCTCTTTTTCGGCCGGGACGGTTCAGTCGATACCCTGGAGCACGTCTTCTCCATTCAAATTCAGAAAATATCTAGACGGCTGGATCACCAAGAAAGACGGAACGCGCCTGTTCCGTGTGCACGCTCGCCATGGTGGCTTTATGAACCGTATAGGATTGGAGAGACTGCCAGGAAATGTCGTGACAGCCGTCACCGGAGATGGAGGACCCATTATATCTGATTCGGGACGGTTGGTGTATATGGGGGATGACTCGGCCGTTCTCATAGATTTCTCGACTCTGCCGGCCCTAAAAGAAGACGACGAAAGTGTGAGGAGGGTGCCTCGCCCTAGGGACATGTCGCACATACGGTGGCCTCGAGATGCTGTGATCGGACCATTTGAAGACCCTATAGACTCGAATGTTAGAGAGACTGCTAGCTCGCGGATTAAAGAGTAACTAATATATCCAATATACTACTCCATTGATATATAATAGCAGCGTTGTCTGCGAAAGACTGCGTGGGCGCTAAACCAGATATGGCACTCTGCCGGAGCACATCATCCATCAACTTTCTGCGCAATGCATTCTTCCCAGCTGAAGCCCGGTCTGCTCAATAAGATGACAAAACGTTGGCTGAGTCCGGTGTACTCGACGTCGTAGGAGACACCGAAAGCCCAGTTCTCTGAATGATGCGTGTGGACACGTCGCTGGACATTGAAGATATTCGAGGGCATTTTCCAGCCTTGAAGAGTGGCTTCCTGTTTGGGGATAATTCTGGAGGCTCCCAGGCAAGTATTCATGCACGGAAGGTGGTGTCCAAAGAACTAAACTGTATCCAAGGTCTTGAGCGAAGTGGCATCAAGGACCTCGGATTATCTTCTTGAGAGTAGCGTCTCGGGTGGTACGTATTCATTATCTTCAATCACCTTCTATTCAATGGTCAATATGACTTTAGGTGCTGATTATCCTGCTTCTCAACTTGCTTCCAAGCGCATTGCTGAGGCGATTGCATCAGCCGCGGTATTATGGAACGCATCTCCTGCTGAAGTCCTTTTTGGCCCTTCTTCAACCGCCGTGGTCAACAATATTGCTCTCGCAATCGATGACGATATTAATGGCGGAGAAGAGATCATTACTACTGGAGAACACGAATGTATGGTGCTCACCGTACTGGTTCAGAATTCTCACTCATTGAGTCCTACAGCCAACGCTACGCCGTGGAAACGTCTCGTGAAGAGACGTCCCAACGTGAACCTGAAGTTCTGGAACCATACGCCTATAGCTGGCAGAGAATCGAATCCCTATGCGGTCGAATTTTCCGTCAATACTCTTCTCCCTCTCATCACCAAACGAACCCGCTTGATCGCCTTTTCTGCCACCTCAAACATCCTAGGCACTGCGAATGACTTGAAGGAGATCATCCGGAGGGCGCGAGAGGTGGGAAAACGAAGAGGGGTTAGGAAGATTGAGTTCATTGTGGATTGCGTCGCATTCTCGCCACACCGAAGAATCGATGTCAAGGACTGGGACGTGGATTATGCTTACTTCTCTTTCTACAAGGTACGACTTCATATAATGCGCACCTTCTATAAGTTGCTCATACTGCGCACTAGATCTTCGGCCCCCATCTGGGAACTGCATTCGTCAGAGAATCAGCGTTGCGGACTTCTCTGACCTCCCTTGTGCATCATTTTCTGAAGGTTGACGGGACCAGTGGGATGCTTCTTCCTGGAGGTCACGGCGCAGAGACCGTATATGGGTCGTCTGCTGTTCTTCCTTATCTCCTCTCCCTCTCGTCATGGAAGCCTTCTATGGTGCTGCAGCCCACCTCTGACGCTGAAGCTTTTCAACGGCATAAATATGAAGTTGCGAATTTCGCCGAACTGCGTGCAGCCCTTGGAGAAGCGTTTGACTCCATCGCAGAATACGAACAGAAGACCCATGTTGAGCCTGTGATTCAATTCCTCCGGAGTAAATGGGATCGAGGCGTTCGAGTTGTCGGAGATGACAGCCTTCCAGTTCGCGCTGATAGAACGCCTACGATCTCCTTTGTAGTATTGGGTCTAGGGTCGGGGGGAAGTCGACGAATCGTACAACATCTGGATTCATCAAAGGTCTGTGTCTCTGTCAACGAAAGTCTTTTGCACCTTTAATGGCTGTTGGAGCAGATTGGAATACGCAACGGATATTTCTATACGTATGGCTTGGTGTCTTCGTTGCAGCCACCTATTCCGGATCTGAACGTAGTGAGAGTAAGCTTCGTTCACTATACTACGGAGGACGAGATTTCAAGAGTTATACGTGCGCTGGATTCAGCTATTGGTGCTGTCACTTCAGCCGAAGCTTCGAACAACGTGTAGCTTCCGCTTTCAGATTTGTTTATAATCTTTCACGTAGATTATTGCATCGTCCTGCGTATTGTCCCTATTTTATTCAAACGGCATTTTGAAGAACGGTCTTGTTATATATTTGCGGTCTTTTGGGCGCTTAGTAGGCGGTGCAACTTGCTTCATGGCCGCAGTGCACCGTGAGGGCGACTGCATCGTGTTCACTTCCTGACGACTCTTGAGACTATTTTGTCTGTTGCACCGTCAATTGCATCGAGCCTGTCATGGCAGCCACCACTCCCGGCAGTACTGGGGATCTCGTGCCAATGTTCGGCCAACTTCTGGACCTCATGAAAGAGCAAAACAAGATGATTGCGGAGCAGGGCAAAACTCTGAAGAGCCATAGCAAGATGTTGGACACGCTGGAGAAAGACGCAACGAAGAGTGACACAGCTTCTTCTGTTTCAAATATCTTATATACTCAATCAGAACGCAGACGATAAGGCCTACGAATCCAGGGGTTTAAAGGACGAACAGACGTGGGGCGCTTTGGATAAGGAAGCTCTGGCGAAGATCAAAGTAACCGTGGATGGTTGGCGGGATTTGATGAACGTGTCGTTGATATTTGTGAGTAGAACACACTCGTAAAAGGCACACAGCTGAGGCATGCCATTGCAGATCGCCCTCTTCTTGACAGTCGTCACGGCATTTATATCACCTCTCATCCAGGCCTTCACCTCTCCCCCAAATACCACTGGATCTTCCACAGACTCGTCGTCATCGACGACGACGAAAGTGCCTTTGCCTGACACCTCCACGCAATTCGTGGCCCTCTTCTATTATCTAGCGCTCATATTCAGTGTGAGGATATTCAATATAGTTACTGCAGACGGCAATGGCTAACACGATAACGCAGATCTTCAACTCTGTTCTATGTGTCTTGGGCATGCAATGGGCCGGACGACTGCTCGCTGTCCCGCTTGGCAAGACAAACCTCGAGCGAGCCCTCGCTCGAGAGCGACGGAAGCTGCTCGCTGAACGTCGTGTTCTCCCCCTCATGGGAGTATTATTCTGGACCCTTCTCTTGTCTATCGGATTCTTCGTAGCTGGATTCATCCTTCAATTCTGGGTCATCGCATTTTCTTTCACTAGCTCCGCGCCCATCCTAATCATCGGCGCGATCTCCGCTGCAGCCATGGCCGTTGTCATTATGGGCATCATTCTCGCGACTACCTACCACGCCGCAGTGAACCAGAACTCACCGTTTGAGAGCCCACTCAGTTCTGGAATGCGTTGGGCGTTCCGAACATTCACTTTCGCGAAGAAGACGAGACCTATATTGGCTGACAAAGCGGAGCCCCCTAAGGAATTGGAGGAGGAGAAGACTCGAGATCTAGTAAAGAACCAGGCCCGGGACATCCAAAATGCCAACCTAGCTGCACGCATATTCAGCCATTTCGTTCGATTTTGTCGAACCCTATTGTGGCGATTGACACGAACGAAGGCCGAAAGGGAACATAATTCAGATGGGATCGATACACGAGACGAATCGTCCGTTGAAGCTCTGATCCAAGAAGACAACACCGACGACGACGACCTGCAGGCATTGAAAGCCTATGCGCGTTTAGTTCTCAATACGAACGACAGTGATGTCTTGGAGCGAGTCGTACCCTCCTTCGAGTTCGCCAAATGGTCGAATGCCGGAGACCGGCTATGGCCAGTGTTCACCGCCGTGCGAGAGCGCTTCCTAGCGACGGACACGTCCTTCCGTGTGAAAGACACGGTGCACAAACAGTTGGTCTACTTCGTCGATTCCCCGGTATGGGAAGAAGAAGATTGGAAATGGAAAGAGGGTCTCAAGGAAAACACCTGGACCCAGTGGTGCAGGGAACAATGCGAGGCTCTCAGTGCTCCATCGTCTAAGACTTTCCGTGATTTTTTTTCGTTCTTGGGTCTTCTTTTCTTCGTTTAGGGAGAACGGCGAAGATCTTCGGGGCCCGCGGCCTCGTTCTATTTCTTACGAAGAATCATTGGCCTATGTTCTATCTTCATGCGCTCAGGGCGAGAAAGACGGGACACGAGCTGACATGTTCTTCTCAGCAGTCTTCCAATGCAGGGATCTTGTCAATGAGCATAATGCGGAAACCCTCATGAGAATTACTTCCTCGGACAAAATCTCGCTGCTCGAATCATTAATTCAAAATCCTTGGATGTACTGGTCTGAGATAGAAGGGTTTGTCGCATTTATCACCAAGGGGGATGAGCTTGCCATCTTGCATGAACTAGCATATTTCTTCTCGAACCTTCCCAAAATGCAGCCGAATGCCGATCAACTCTTCGTTCTTGAATTTCTTGCCCAGTTGATCCCAATGTTGCCCTCCGATTTCTGCGTCCCTCGCGGTTTCGATCTTTCCGCGACTCTAGCGTTGCTGGCTGACGTCAGACTTACATTGCGAGACGGACATAAATACGACGAGACAGTGGTGTATTACCTCGACCACGGCGGATTTAAACAACTTTCCGGGATGCGATCCGTCCAAAACTTCTTCGAATCATGTGTAACAAACTCCCTGGAGAACAGTGGCGGCAGGGGACATATTCGAGGCCGCGCTATCTATTATCTCCAACAGTACCAAGCTCAGTTCATCGGTAGGATATCTACCTGTCCCTCAGACCATTACTAATAATATGATAATTAGAGATCCCTCCTTTATCTAAAGAGGAGCTCTCAGTCTTGAATGATGCTTTGATGACTTATGTTAGACGGCCTTCTTACCAGCGGAAAGAGACTGAAGACTTGATGCTGAACGCCCTCCAAGAATGTAATTCACTTATCCGTGAGGGCAGAACCGACAGCGCTACTCAGATCCTCGGTGAAGCTGACTTCCTCCATATCCTCCCAATCCTCATTCAAACACTGGTTTTACCGTCGAGGCAATTCTTGAATGTTGCCCTGTTCGCTATGCGAGAGAGAAAGCTTGAGTATTTGCAAGACCTTTCTATGATAACCTGGTTTCCTCTGTCAGCCCCAGACAATCCCGAGGTACCGATGTTTGAACTCCTCGCGGATCTTGTCCCCCAACTTCCATCCGACTTCAATGTACCCGGAGAGGTTGACTTGACTCCAGCCCTCTCGCTTCTCACGCGAGACCTCCCCGATTCCCGGACTTGGCGCAGATATTCTGATGCCTTAATCTTCTATTTAGATCATGGAGCCTTTGATGTCCTCCCTAACCCAGAGTCTGCTCGAAATTTTCTCGAGCTTTGTGATCGGGGTTATAGTGGAATGATGGTCGCATGGAATAAACGAGATAGGACCAGCCAAATCACCGCCGAACTTGCCAGATTTTACTTGGAAAAGCTTGGGAAGCAAGAACCAGGTCTGTGACGACGGTGTTCTCCGATGCAATGTTTATTAAAATTCCTTCATCATCAGTGAATGATATTCCACTTTTCCCTTTCTCATCACTGGGTCCCTCTGCTGATCTCGCAGAAGCCGAGCAGCCCGTTCGAGCCAACTCTCACTTTCGCAGCCTTCAGTTGATATTGGCAGGCGTCAGCCGACATATACGCGGAATAGTTAGATCAGGTGCTACACGGAACGAAGTGCACAATGATGTCACCGAACTTCTTGAAGTTTGAGACTCCGATATCTGCTTGCGAGTGAGTCCACAAAAAGTTTGTTTCGAAAAGCACGGTCCGATAGATGAGCGGTGTTACGTCTCATTTTGAGATTGAGGCCGTTCCCTGCTGAATTCGTTGTTCATTGGGTACATCATTATTGTTGGAACCGGAGGATTATGGTAATCCGTCATCGCGTTTGATGATCCGGGTTTCATCGGACACTGCCGAGCCGGACGATCAGAGTACCGGAAAAGTTATATGATTACTATGAAACTAGGATATATGTATATAAGTACGTAGATATGAGTATGCTACTATAGTTCATCGAGCCCGTCTGCACCCGTCCCACAGCGGGCCTGACCCATTTTTGGCAAGCGAAAACGGTGAAAAAAGTGTGACGCGTGACTTATTCTAGTCACAATTTTCTCAACGGGAAAATGCGGCGAATAGCCAGACTTGTTTCTTTGCGAGAACTCTGCAGGCGCTCAACGTGTTTTCAGCCCCCCTTCACGCTCTTTTCAGTTTCATTGAAAAAAAGGCTGAAAAAATTGTTAGAATTGAAAAGAGGATGAATAAATCATGAGAAGTGATAGATCCTCTGCGAGCTTTTCTCGTCGCAAGTACTGTGCTCCAACAATCATATGTCCCAGTCACGTGTCACACTGCCTCGGTTTGGGACAGTAAAAAGTGTCCTGTCACTTGTCACACAAACATTTGGGACACTTTCTATACAAAATAAAATATAAAAATTCATTTTTTCGCCCAGAAATGCGATTTGGGACACATTTTTTCCCTTGGTCACACAAAACTTCTCCGTTTGGGACAGTGGGACACTCGGTTCATTTTGGTCACATGTCACAGGGGTCGGGACACTAGTTTGTTGGAGCACAGTAATATAATTCTTAGCAACATTTCCCCGGCGCAGGATGGATGATAAGGTCCACTCGGGCGGCAACATTTTTTCACATTTTTCTCTTGCTAAAATTTGCTCCAGCCTGCTGTGTCCCTGCGCCCCGTCTTCGACAATTATACAGCATGCCTGGGAAGCACAGTATCAAACGCTCCGCCGGAAAGTCTCCACGCCTGTCACAGCGCGTTGTCACAAAGGCTTTAAAGTCAGGAGCGCACCCAGGCAGCTGTGCGAGGCATGCTTCATATTATAGTATCGTTTATCGTATTCGATGTGTTTGTAGCCAACAATGTCGTATACACTCAAAACTGCATCACATGATCTGCGCTTGCATATACGAGTATTATAACAGCAGTCTCTCAGGTCCTCATGAAACCATCTGGGTGGCTGGGGAATATTTGTCCGCAACACCCGTGGTCTCACGTACCTGTGACCCACGACTCGGACTTCCAAATGATCTCGTGTTCATTTTCGGCTGCGACACCACTACTGTACCATTTTGACAGCGACGGCTTGTCCCATGTCCCGAAGCCTCGCCGCCGCCTGTTAAAACACAAATTTCCGTGTCCCGAGCTGGACATCCGCCGGGACAAGTATTATGACATCATGCCTGCCAATAGTAGTCTCTTCAGTATAGCATTACATACAAGTCTCTTGAGGTCTCATATGTATATCAACTGTGTTCCGTGCAATTACACCCTTCAAAACACAATAATACACTGATATTCAAGCCCAGCCACCGTTGCACTGATAGCCGCCGCCGCCAAAATTCATTATGTTCCATGTCCCCCAACCTGTCAGCCGCTCCGCCGCAACGTCTCATCGCTGTCCGTGTCCAAACCCGTCGCCGGCGTTGTCAAAATGGTACAGTATCTTAATTAGTCCAACGTGAGGTGTAACATCTCATTCATTAGATACTGCAAAAGGATGATCCCATGAGACCAGAGACTCCGGAAATGCAGTCAATGCAGTCAGAAAATCAGCAGTACTAGTATAGACAGCCTGATCGGCACGGCCTTTGGAGCGAGGAAGAACCGCCACTGTTGCATACCGGAAGAAACGGTAATCGCATTAGCCTGCCGACTAGTGGATCGCTTTTGTTCCGTATTTGAAGAAGAGAGGCAATTTCGGCGAAATGCGTATCTTGCCAGTAGATGCAACGAATTCTCAGGATTTAGACTTTTAATCCTTGCTAGACAGTAGAACAAGGGTGACCGTTTGTACAAGAGTGCGCGATAGCGCTACTAGGGTGATCCTGAGTGCTTCATCAAAGCTAGGGGGCCAAGGGGGGAGTAATTTTTTTTTGGATATCAGGTCTTTTTTTTTTATTAAGCCCTCGGATTGGTCACCCACCCACAGCTTTTGCCTATATTGGGCCCTTATGTCCGCTAAACCCGACATCTCCGAGTACTGCCGAGTTCTGCCGAGATGCCGGCGGAGTTCGAAATGGACTCCGAACCCCCGCCAACCTGCAAACAGGCCATCCGATGCTGAGCCGGTAAAATGGGGCCTTTATATAGGTGAATATAGCGTTGCATGGATGCATTGAGCATTAGGATACGATATTATGTGATGCTGATAACTATATAACCTAATATATTGAATAAAAAGGGATACTTTTTTTTTATTAAGACCTCGTTCAGCTACCCACCACACCTACCTGATATCTCGGGATTTGCCGGTGAAGCACCCTTGTAGGGGGCTCGGGTAGCTCGGAGTTCTTGCACAAGTGTTGCCAGCGGTTTCTTGACTCGTCTTAGCACTGAAAACAAGCGCAAGCCGCAAGCCGTTCATTCCATGCCATAAGAAAAAGAACAGTAGCCGTTGCATCGGATGGCAGTCCAGACATCGATCCGAAAGAGCCAGCCGTAAATGGAAACTCCGGCTTCTTCAATGTGTCGGAGTCGGAGTCGGATGTGAATATGCTCCCGGCGGATCTGATCAAGCATCAAGATTTGCATCCGTTGCAGCGAAATCAATTCACTTGTTGGAAATTCTAACAGTTTAGTGTACAATATAAGTACATTTATTAGTGATCATCGCCACGACAGTGCCAAGAAAATGTCCGGACGCGTGATAATATACAAAATAATGGCCAGCATCTAAGAGTTCGGCTCAGGAAGAGATGAACCAACATACACGAGCAATAAATAGTGTAAGCTTTCTAGTTTGAGCGACATAGAACTCTACCAGACCCAGTAAAAGTTCTGTCTCCTCCCCCTCCCCAGTTCAGGATCTACACCTTCGTCTTCGTCGTCTGAGATCTCCGAGCGGTCGTTCGCAGGTTGATTTCGGTCCCGGTCATCGAAATCCATGCGATGTTCGATATCACTGATGTCGTCATCTTCCTCATCTCCCGAGGCCCATGGGGTTGTACTATGCGCGACGGGGCTTGTCTTGTCGGGAGACTCCAAGAGGAATGGATTGGACGCTCGTCGAGCTTGGGAAAGGGAAGCGGAAGAGAGGGGAATATGCAGCGAAAGCGGCGCCTTTTTGTTGGGGAGTGAAGTAGGAATGGGCTGATGCGTACGATGCTTAGTCGTCGTCGGCGATCCGAAGAGTAGATCGGAAACTTGTAAAGGTCGACGGGCGGACTTGGTCAGGAGTAAAGGAGGGCCAACTGATGCACTCCTCCGAGACGAAGATGGAGGAGATGAAGAAGGTGCGTCCAGTACGGGAAGAGCGTCGATCTCTTTGGCCAAAGTTTTGTCTCGGAATCCAAGAGGATTGGATACCGGCCGCAATCTCGGTTTGGGGGGAAGGAGCATGGGGTGCTCTGCATCACATACCGACATGTCAGAAGATATCAACGCGGAGATGCGCTCGGAAGGTGCTCGAGCTCGAGACGAGAGTAGTTTCCGAGTGTGGGGTTGGGTGGGTGTGTTTACGGGGGAGATTGGCGAAATCGGTGAGATCGGTGTCGTGCTGTGCGTGACGCCGGGAGAGGGAGGAGGGAGCTTAATGCCATGGGATGGCATATTGATGCTCAGACCCAGTCCAATACTGGCCGGTCGTTTGGCAGCAAGGTTAACCTGGAGTTACCCGGTGAGCAAGGAACAGAGGCATCGAGGTCTATAGGGTACGTACGTTTCGAGAAGAAATCGCCGAGATGGGCGTTGTCTTCGCCTCGGATTTGAGGCTGTTCGAGCGTGCTTGTATCATCGACGGGAGGCGAATTTGAGTAGGACGAGGAGCTAGAGCTCCGTAAGATTTCCTAGCTTTTGCCGCACCACGATGGGTTCCGGCTGATCGAGCTCCTAAAAGCCGCGCCTTGGGATGTTCACCCTCTGTGTCGGCTTCACTATCAGACTCGTGATCTTCTATCAAAGAACGCATCCTGTCGCCGACGATTTTCTCTCCTTTAGGACCACGCTGTCTGGGCGAAGATGGTGGGGCATGACCGAGTGAGTTATTTCGAGGTTGAGTCAATGATAAGGACGTGAGGTTTTCAGGATGGAATGAGAAGCCGCCGAATTGGACTTTGATCTCGCAACACGGAGAGTCCAATGGTGTCTCCAGCTCAGGTTCGGTCGCGCTCGTGCCTGACGAGAAGGTGTGTCCTATGGCAGAGGAGAAACACGAGTTCAAGTCAGAAGAGCTCGCCACTGACGACGACGACGACGACATCGAAAGGGAGTGTGTGACGGCTGCGATGTCCTGCTTGGGAGGCAGGAAGTCAAGATGCCGAATTTGTCGGTCGAGTGTTGGGGTTGTCATGGAGTAGTATCAGATGAGCAGAGTGGTTGAAAATACGAGAGCAGGTATTTGGCATAGCAGCCTTTATAGTCATGGTGAGACAGCGGTTCGGAGGCGACGCTGGACGAGCTGGATGAGTCGGCTCGGCTGGAGAGGAGGTTTCGGATGTCGGACTTGCTTCCGAGTTTTCTTGCTTTCGACTCCGAGACATCCGGATCCGCCCTATCGTTCGTTGCTGTGCTGGGCTCAACGACTTCCGGTTTCAAACTCAATGACAACGTTTCCGCGTTCCCGAGACCCCCAAAATGCACGTCATTATGATGATATCTTTGAGACACATGGGGACTTGCCAAATGTAACCTAACCGCCGATGATCAACACACCAGCTCATACACGAGCAATGCGATATTCGGAAGTGAAGTACAGCTGACTTTATCCGGAACAAGGAGTACACTATATCGAGAGCTTTTACTGCCTTGGTCTACACTGGGCGGACCGCTCGGAAAAAGGTAGGAACAAAAGGCATAAATTGATTTGATAGATCAATCATGCTATTGGCCCCAGAGTTTCGAGATACGACGACTTAGGCTTTTTGCTTCGCAGCTATGAGGCTTTGAGAAGAATGGGCGCTGGCGGGCTGCTCGGCCCAAGTTGAAGCCTTTGCCAAACATGTATAAATAATGTGTTCCTCAGTCATGATCGGCAATTGATGATCGGATCTATTTGTCTCGGCTGGTCTTGAAAGCTGTGCTATGGCTCCTATTTTCACGGATACTAACAATCGTGCTACTCTCAGGCGACTTCCTCGTTGGTCTGGAGGTCTGCATTTTCCTTTTCGTCACCTTTCCAATATTATATCTGTTCCAATTCTCGACACCTAGATTTATGGCTGGCCAGTCGCCAAATTTGTGCAACTGCTCAGGAACCAAATGAACATAGGTTTTACAGCATAGAATGCATAAGGGATATCAGAACACATAATGACTGGTAAGTTACGAGCGATCAACCCAAGATCGCCGAATGCCACCTTGCAAAGCTCTTTCTATTTCTTCATCCTTCATAGTCCGGATCGATCTCATATTCTGCATCCTCGTCATCGTCTTCCTCCACTTTCACCCCCCTACTTCTAAGTGGATAAGGCTCGTTGCGCACATTACTGGTCGAAACCTGACTCGCACTCGACCTCCTTTGTTGGCTGCTCCCGGACAAAGGATTCTCAGATCCTGTATAATCCGAATGACCAGAGAAGTTTGAGTTTCCGGTATTATAAGGTTTGGTAATGTGACGGGTGCGAGGATCGTGGTCTGGAAGGTATCGCGAAGACCCTGGATTTGTAGGTGGCATACCAGGGAGATGCCGGGAAGCGAACGGCACATCCTCCCTGGCTGCTTCTTCATGCGATCCATTCATTATGGGAGGTAGAGTGGGATATCTGGGAGTTATGGAATTGTTGATAGTCGGCTCATGGGTATAGGTAGTGCGCGGGATCGAATTGACAGGATCGGGTGCCACTCCTGCAGAAGTCCATGAATGTGCAGATGTTGTCTGAAGGATGAACGTATAAGCGTGACCATCACAGGAACTCATATCATTTTTCTGGTCGACTTACATTACTCAATGCACTCTCCATGCTGTTGAAGGTTGGCTGAGTAGCCTGTTGATATCTTCCCCTTTGTGCGAAATCGTTCTGGTGAGGAGAAGGTGGAACGATATGCAGCCTCGTCGAAGCGGACGTCCTATTTCTTCTCGTGGCAATGCCAATCACTTGACCACGAGAATCAACTGGCGTGTAAACGTCTTCGACAATGACGAGCTGATGATGATGGTACATCGCTCCGGGTGCAAGAACAACATTTGGATCGTCCTGAGAGCCTGACATGTTTGAGCTCGTTATAGAGTTGTTCTGGAGTCGGTTTTGAGCGTCGCGTGCGTCGATAGACTGTATGAGGGTGGGGAAGAAACAAAGGAGAGATGAGGGGAAGCGACAAAGAGTATTTATGCGTGTACCATTACATCCTTTGTCTTGAATGGATCTGTGGCTCTTGTTCCTGTTCGGGAAGCAAACAAACACCGAGCCACCTTCTCGGGTGGCTTCGATCGACATGAGTCACCGGTAACCGGTCACCACTCGTCCCATAGAAACAAGCCTAATTTGCATTTCCTTTGTTCAGAACCGAATAGGGAATGCCGAGGAAAATGCTGAGCAGAGGTAAAGTGGCGCGACAACAGATTGAGTACTACTACGAGGGATAAGTGAAAAGTCGTGGACCAAGATTTTTCTCATGCCATGCTAGAGTACGGCCTTTCGAAGCGATCCTAAACGCAGAAAGCAGGGAAAATGGATCGCACTTTGACACATCCAACATTTTTAGTTCACTCTGAAATCTGCAGTGCGACGGTAAAGGTGACAGAGAGCCAGTGATGGGGAGAGGCAGTCAAGGTTCCTATTATAGTAACAGATGATACCAATTTTAATTCATGAAAAGGGCGAAAGCACGGGCTTAGAGGCCAATGCTATCAATGGGTCGTCCTAAAGCAGCGAGCAAAGCCTGTAGAAGTCGCTTCAAATCGAATGCTATGTCATTTCGAAATATAATATCTACCTTCTCGATGACGTTATTCAGACCCATTTGCGTGAGCGCAGAGCATTCTAGATACCGGAGTGCACCGACTTCACTTGCGAGCTTCTCTCCCTTGTCAGTCGCAATAGGGCGCTCTCGAAGTCGCTGGAGTTTCTCCAAGACCCGAGTATCCCCTCTTTGAACAACTTGAGTCCCTACAATAAAGAAGGGAATGTCGGGACAATGATGCCCGATTTCGGGCACCCAAAGGTCTCTAACGTTGTCGAAAGAGATGGGAGATATGACGCTGAAGCATACGAGGAAGACGGTGATTTCAGGATACTTCAAGGGCCTCAATCGATCATATTGTTCCATGCCTAGGAAGAGCGGCTTGTTTGAGCGTTCTGTGTATCGTGAAAGAAAGAGACTAATGCACTAGAGATCGTGGACAGTTTGAAACTGCGCTGATCCTCTCCCATCTTCAATGTGCCCTCATGTTCAACGAACGCCTTTGAAGATGTCATATCAATAATCTCAACTCAATACTAGGCAAAGCTAACTGATTACTTACTGAGGGCATAAACTCGCCTGGAAATTTCTGATTGGCGTAAGAAAGTATCAAGCTTTTCTGCGAGCCGGGTCATGTCAGCACCACTACGAGTATGACACGGCAGGTATTATACCTTTCCGACATAGCTGTCTCCAACAGCCATGATATGTATTAATTTTGATGATCGGTCCCTCATCACGATGACAAATTATCGGATGACACGAGAAGACCCACTAAAAGCGCTAAAATGTATCACAGAGATAAATCAGGGATGTCTGATAATGATCGCTGGCTGAACAGTGCGTCAATTCGCACGAGCCTTTGAGCACAGGTTTGATAGTGACGGCTATTGAAAAGGAACGCAAGTGGCCGAATCCAGCTTCAGCGTTCCTGAACCCTGATCAGAGCTCTGACTCCGGATCGACTATTCGGTTCGAACGAGTCTGGCTTTCATGAATTTAATGTTCTGTGTACCACCAGTGCTAAATCCATCGCAAGAGATGCCGTGGTCCCAGATCATTCATAAGCGCTGTCGCATTCACTTCAGATGCGAAGCGAAGCTTTTCGTACAGAACCTTGACCTGGAATGACGAAGCACTGAAGCAGCCGAGAAGCTCAAAGTACTTATTCCCTCACATGTATTCAGCCTCAGAGATGTAGCCTGCTGTATCTAAGGCAATGATTCTGAATGACACGACCCGACGATAAGATGGGGAGAGAGGACAGAATGAGAAACATGGTTGTTCAACGAGCGCGAGTCTCCTGGCGTTCGATCGATCCGCACATCGTAAGCTCGCTGCATGCCGCGGTCGTAACGGATTTCAGAGACAGGAACGCCCTTTGGAAAGGCTCCGGCGTTAGGATGTTTGGTGCGATAGGTAGCCTTCAGTTATACTACAACACACTTGCTCTTTGGAGGAGTCAGAGCCGCCAGAATTGCCTGCTCGGAGTAGATGTATCAGAGACTGTTCAGAGTGCAAGGATCGCTGCCTCACCTCATGAAAGACATTTTCCACGCCTTTCTGCGTGAGTGCTGAGGTTTCCACATATTTGACTGCACCAACTTCATTTGCAACTCTCTCTCCATCCTCAGGAAGGATAGGCCGTTCCTTTCGCTTATCCATGTCAGCCAAGACCTTAGAATCCGATCTCTGATCAATTTGTGTTCCGACGATAAGGTATGGGGTTCCGGGGCAGTGATGACGGATCTCTGGAACCCAAGTTTTCTTGACGTTCTCGAAGGAGGTGCGAGAGATAACGCAGAAGCAGATGAGAACGACGTCGGTTTGAGGATATGATAAAGGCCGTAGTTGATCGTAGTCTTCCTGACCTGCACGGCAGTAATTGAGTGATGAGAAACTTCCACCAATCAGGCTGAACAATTACCGGCTGTAGTAGATAGATTGAGAGTATACGGCTCCTCTCCGATCATCACCGTTACAGAGGTACCGGTCCAATCCTGGCGAGCATTCATGAGCGCACAGCTCAGGAGCTAAAAGCGCTTCGGATACACACAGAAGGTATGTATTCCACTGGAAACCTCTTTCTAACATACGTGACCATGAGGCATTTCTGCAGAATCTTGATTAGCATACGTCTATACAACTCCGGTCACGGTTCGACCACGTACCTTGCCAACATCACGGTCACCAACCACTACACATTTCATGACTTTGTCAACACAGATATCCCAGATACTTGAGAGCCAAAAGCAAGCATCGTGATTAGCTGCGAGTCTTGTCGTGGGCTTGAATACTTGCGCGACGAAATAAAGTTGCCAGAATAAAGTCCAGCAAGCTGAGTCTCCGGATGAACAGACCGAGCTTAACAGAAGGTAGGCTGCACAGTATCAGATCGATTTGGATCAGCGATGTTGACTAGACCGAGTACTACGTGGGGGCTGGAGATGCCAGCCCGCAGCCAGCCCGCACGCTGTCTCTAGGGCATTACGTAACCTAAAGTTACTAGTAGTCGGCGCTTCAATTTCAGATCTTTCGCTTGCTGTACATTGTGAGCTGATACCTTTACATAAGAGGTCTACAATGATGACATGGGACAAGTGTAGAAGGGTGCTGTAGGAGCAGCATGATAACAGGGATCATAATTTAGAACAAAATGCAAGATATAATGATAATGCGGTCGTAAAGGTCGTGAATGTCGTGATTAGAGAAATGTTTCGCACACTTTGAGAGCGGCGACGACGGGGAAGGATATCAAAGGCGTGATAGCGTAGAATATCTATCAATATAATTGAGTTGAAATGTATCGCACGGACATGACGTGTACTCACCGCCAGTAAACGTGCAACAGCTTGCTGTGCTCCTTGGCCTTGACCGCTCAGTTCCGAAAGTGCTGCAAGACGGATAGCAGGAGGGCCAGTCGCCATGATAATCAGAGTGAACCACAGGAGGGGATCTTGAGCGAGTTGCTGACGTGCGAGTAGGATGTACACGACTGTGGTTGAGAAGATCGGCATGATCCCGAAGCGGAGGGATATTAACCAAGTGAGTGGAATGACGCCGATCGACTTATCACGAGGTAGGTCTGAGGACTCTGCTTCGCGCTCGGAGTCAGGTTGGGAGCGATGTGTCTGTGATATCCCTTCGTACAGCTTGCACCCGACGACGAACATTTGGACACTTGTATAATATATGTCAATTCTGCGTTCGACAGAGACGGGGTTCAGTAAGACGTACGTTGAGAAAACGCTGCCAATATTCTCGAGACTCTTCGTAAGCCAGGAATGGAAGAAGCTGCCCTCCTTCTCAAAGAATGCGGTCCGAAGGAACCCTATCTCTCCGACGATGATCGCTAGTATCACTGCCACGAGAGGCGGATTGATTAGGCTCTGTAGGAAAAGGAGAGTGTCGCGCAAGGGTTCTGGCAATCGGTTCAAGAAAGGTTGGGCAAGCGATGGTACACTGGCATTCGAGCTGATACTCTCCGACAACAAAGGATCCGCGGAATCGTCGAATCCACCTTGAATAGAGGAGCTCATCCGATCATGCACGATCGCAATTCCTCCTTTACTTCTTCGTCTACCAATGTGCCGGTGTCCAATCTTCAAAAGGTGAGGTCCAAGAGTGAATGTGAGGGCATTGGAGATCATAGCATTGATCAGAAGATAATTCCGGAGCCGTGTGTGTCCTTTCTGCTGATCTGGCCCAACGCCGATGATGCTGTCTAGAGCGCCGGTGGCAACTAGCGCATCGACTAAAAGGAGGGGAAGAGATGTCGCGCTGTTGAATGCTGCAGCGGGGAGAGTCCATGTCGGGAATTGAAGATATCGAACCATTGGATATGTGAATGCGAGGCATATCATGGGATAGGCGAACGACCAGGCTACGCGACGAGGTCGTTAGCTGATAAATCGTTAAGAAATTGAAAGCGTACCGATCAATGGCCAAAGCGTGTTCAGATTGGAGTCAGAAGCTCCCACTTGACTTCCCAGACTCGTAAATAAGAGCGCAGGAAGGAATATTTGGATGCATAGTCGAGCAACCTGTGTTGCTGATGCAGGTGAAAGAATGCCGAGTTTCGAGGCGACAAGACCGTAAGAGAGTGTCAAAAGGACTGACAAAGACGATTGAAAGGAAGATAAAAGAGTAACTGCGAGCGAAGAGCTCATGATGGTCGACGATGAAGACCACACCGTTACGAAAGAGAGGGAGACGAAAATGGACGCCTCACAGGCTCGAGCTGAGTCAGCATGCAGCCATCGAAGCCTTTGGTAAACAAAGACAAACACCTCATCCTGTCGCGCAATCACGTCATCCGCCAAGGTCTCCTATACGTACTCCTTGGAGAGCTGATCGCTCGTGTCAATCAACCAAATTAACAGGGAAGTAAAATATATTGAGACTATGACAGATGACTAAGATATGAAACACTGATTACAGGGCTACTAATAATTTGCTAACTAAGGAATGACTGCGAGCGCTGCTCGATCGATCAGGAACTAAAGAAACAGGAAGTATTTTTATGGATTTATATTTTTCGGGGAGGCGAATCGCTGCAATGATGTCAGCACCATGTACCTCTAACATTACAGTTGGAAACTCACCGGCACTGCCGTCGACACCAACATGACTTTCAAAGTCTAGCAATCGGGATCCGTCTCGCCATCCGCATCTCGGTCTGTCCCGGAAGCAGACTCCTCTGACTCTTGTGCAAACCACTCCTTAGGCTTATTGAAGCTTGGACGTCCGGTCGACGGAGTTCGTCCCGAGCCTGAGGTGTTACCAGTGTCAAGATCGTGACTGTGACCCGCACTAGTCGCACTGGCATTAGACCTATAACGAGCTTCTGAGACCTTCCGAGAGGGAGGTGGAGAAGGTGTAGAGTAGTTGGTGACGCTCGTCACATCGGATGGACTCGAGACGGAAGAGGAGGGATAGTGATGGCTCGCTCCTGCGCCATGTAGGAAAGGCCCATTGACATTTCCAGCGTAGGTAGGATGAGAGGGAGATGGAGCATTGGATGGATCCGTCCGAGCAAACTGTCGTTCAAATGCTTCAACGTGGGGGTAATTAGGTATCGGATATTCAGGGAATGACCGGTTATTGCTGGAAGTCAACACGGGAGACTTGGCGGAGGGGGTAGAAAGGATAACTCTGGTGTTGGACGAAGTTAAACCAGCAGCGCGAGGCGACTATAGAGATCTGAGTACGTATGATCTTCGAAGGAAAGTGATGAGCTTACTTTGAGAGGGTACGGAGCTGCAGATTCTCTTCTGAGCTGGTTCGACTTCTTAGGGGTGCGGGGAGAGGGGGGAGGGACGGCGGTGGGCATAATGAATGAATGGATAGATAGATAGATACAATGAGAGTGGGGATGATTAGAATGAGAGTGAAGCGTAGTCGGACGATAAAGATAGAGGAACGTAGGAAGAGGGAGGGGGAGAAAGGACAGGCGGTTTCCGAGAAGCGAGCCTCTGAGAGTCCTTTATATGCCGCGAACATGATTTTCCAAGTATTCACTTAAACATATCCTTTATCCCGATAACCAAGAGGTCTTAAGTGCAACCATTCGATCCTCGACTCCAAAGGCTTATATACTGTGGCCTTTGTTTTCCATTCCAAGAACAAGAATTTCACGAGATTTTTAAGCGGATAAAGGCGCGTAGGAGAGAGGGTCTGGGCGCTATCTTTTGGATCTGGTTACGCGTAGTGTAGTAAGTCTTAGATCTGGGGATCGAGGGCTTAACTAGGATACTGTGATCGGAAACGTGGTCCTTAGCACCTTTTCGGCAGAGACTCATAGCTCGGATAGCTCCTTTTGGGACTTCTTGTGGTGATTCAACTTGATTGCCGAGAAGTACATTCATGTACGGGGGTGGGTCCAACGTTATTGAAGAGGTTTGTTTATTGTCTATAGTGCATGCATCTGTCTTCTATGCCCTCCTCGTTGCTCCAACCTTACAAACAACGGCTCGGGAACTCCCAGTGTAGACAAAGGACGTTCACGGACATACCGGGCTATTTGCCCCAGCCTTTGTGATTCAAATTCAAGTACCAGGCGCGTTGTCACCGCCACTATTGGGGCGATTAAGTCCCAGAAATTCCGTCATAAACATGGCAAACCTCCCCGAGGCTCCGAGGCTAAGGGTATTTATTAAGAATATAAGAACCATAGGCAGGCCGGCACGCAGTATCCCGATGTCGAAACACTGGAATTCTGAAACGACTTGGACGAAGCGAACGAGTCGTCAGGCACGCATGCGCTTTGTTAAGAAATATCCATAAATGGTCAACAGGTATGCGTCATCAATAATTCAGGGTACAGTTCCGGTAGCGAAGCGCGAGCCCTTGGATGGATTTCGGTGTATGCTTTGGTCCTTCATCTTTCTGTTATTTCTCAGGCTGAGATATTGGAATTGTGGGATTCTTTCTGCTCAACGCATGTCTAGCGCTCAAAGGATTGCTCCTCCGTCAAATTTTAGCACAACATACAGCACTCGAGTCGCCAGGCACACCGAATAAGGCTAGAATATCACGTCCATCCAAAGAGGTTAGAACCAGGGGAGATTTAGCGAGATAAGGGCTCATCAAGCTGTCGAGAATTTTCTTTCGAATACAACTCTTCGAGTAAGCGAAGCTTTTATACTGTGGCGCTTGTTCCGCATCGAGCACAAGACCACGTGAAAATGGACCCTCCAGAATCTGGAGAAAGCTGTATACATTGAAGTAAGAGCGTAAGATAGCAAATGGTGGAGATATTGATCTCATATAATAAAGTAGACAAGGTTTGGTGGACAGTCAACACAACGCGGGATTATCGGATTCATTCTCCGGTTGCAATCTGAAACACGGGATCGGAGTTCGGAAGCGATACCTCAACCCGCCTTACCTGCAACCCTTCGAGCTTCAAGCTTCAACGTTCGACACCTCGGTCATTGAAGCACAGCTACCTGTTCCTTGGAGTAAGTGATGAGCTAGTCAGTCCGCTGTGGAGAAGTCTAATGCAGCAGATACCCAGGTATCCATCCACGTTCACCTCGCTCAGGCTCAGGCTCGTCGTGCTCCTACCAAACCGAGCCTATAATCCCACGACTTCTATAAGTCTCGGATCCATTCTTCTGAGTGATCTGTGCTCTATTGCTATCTCACTTCTTGATACCTGAACGACTCGAACGACCCGGACGAACGACATCCTCGACAAACCCATCCAATCCGATCAATACATCATATCATCCAGCACCCCTACTAGAGTATCATGGCATCAGCTCTCGCTCTGAAAGTCCCCTCATCTTCCTCCCAAGGCCAGGGTGTCGGTCTCGGAATCACCTCATCGAGATCAACCCCTGAAGGCTCTCGATCTTCATCGCCTACCATCACCAAATCCACCTCGGCCACATCCAATACCACCACAACATCTAGTTCGAGCACGGGAACGAGTAAATTGACGCTTAATACTACTGGGAAAGTAGAAGACATAAGTTCTCCACATGAACTTACGGCATTCGTACGCCCCCCCCTTCTCTGTGATTGCGGAAAGGATGTAAGCTGATGGATGGATTTATTGGGAATGAAGGTGGAAACGCTGCTGGGACAGTTGGAGAGCAAATTCGACGAAATGTCGAGTTCGGTATTGGCCAGGAGTACGTCTACTTTCCTTCATTTCGCCTACCCGTGCTTCGTTCATCTTCATCGGCTCCATTTCTTCATTCCCCTTCCACCTTCCCTCTTCTTACTCTATACCGAGTCAATCATACTGACACGCCGACAGTGGACCAAATGTCAACCCGCGTCGACGCGCTCGAAGCTTCCATCCAAGATATCATAAACGGCGATTTCGAGTCGAACGTTAGTGTACCACAGTCTCCTACGGCTTCTTCTGTCTTTGGCGGTGGGAGTGGGAAGAGTGGGAGCGGAGGGATGTTAGGTGTGAATGGGCGATGATGTTGAGCTGAAGCTTTCTTCGGGGTTCTTAATGTATATCTTCTTGTTTCTGTCTCTGGGGGCTTTAGAGTTTGAGTTCGAGTTCGAGAGGATGGAGATAGAAATGGTAGTGTAGGATATAATGAGTTCATGATATTCTGATATTCATGGGACCGTATAATTTTTATCTTATTTTGTTGAGGGTGCTTCCAGCGCTTCGCCACGTAACGTCGTTCGAGCGCCTAATTTATAGCGACTCAGCTCAGTTCAGGCTCTTACCCCATCCTCATCCCCAACCAGGCCAGTAGCAGTAGCGTTCTGTGCTAGTAATCCCCCGAACACTTCGTCGTCCTCTAAGCTCGACACGCCGAAGATGGTATCAATAACACTCCTCCCCTCCTCCTCCAAGAGCAAGAAAAGCGCATCAAAGCCAAAACTCCCCATCGTCCTCTCGTTCTCGAAGCCAGCTTCAGAAATAAAAATCCAAGATGTCAAACTTGCACTGCAAGCCAAGAAAAAGGTACTGTACCCCCTCTCTTTCGCGGCGATTAGATAGCTGATTGTTGGGTTAAATGTAGTTACACCCGACGCGCCAGAAGATCTCGAAAGACGATTCGGGCAAGGCGTTAGAAGACGATCAGAGCCTTTCAGAGCTGAAGATTGGAGATGACGGGAAGCTGTATTATAAGGATCTAGGACCACAAATCGGCTGGCGGACAGTGTTCTTAATCGAATACGTGCGCCGTCCTTTTTTGCCTTGGAAGCTGAAGCTGACGTCGCGTTAATAGGGTGGACCGTTAATCATCCATCCGCTGATCTATCATCTCTCGACCGCCAGCTGGGCATGGGGATCTTACGAGTATTCAAGATTACAGACGTACGTCGTCGTTCTTCGACTTTGTGTTTGAGACATGGGATGAGCTGACGGGGATGTGGGTAGGTTGGTTTATTATCTTGTTCTCGGACACTTCGTGAAACGGGAGTTTGAAACGGTGTTGTAAGTTTCCTGCTCGCTTGACTGTGTAGAGATGGAGGCTGATGGGGATGTAGCGTTCACCGGTTCTCACATGCTACGATGCCCTTCACGAACGTATTCAAAAAGTACGTCCCCCCTCCATCTTCTCATTCCCTTCACCCATCTGACGTGCGTGCGTTAGCTCAGCACACTACTGGCTTCTCTCCGGTTCGTCCCACCCTTCGTCTTTCGTCGTCGTCGAGTGACAGGACTGATGGGTCGTCGCTCTATAGGTGTCCTCCTCGCATTATCCATCTATCGCCCCGCATACTCCGCCGAAGCTCTACAAGGCACATTGAGAGATAACACCCTCTTCCTAGGAGCCATAGGCGTATTATTCATCGTAAGCCGCACCTCCATATCCCATTTCCTCCAATCGGATTCCACTGACGCCCTACCCAGCTCGCCGAACTCTCAAATCTCCAAACACACCTCATCCTCCGTTCCCTCCGACCAGCCAATACCACAACTCGCGCCATCCCTCGCGGTTTCCTCTTCGAGCTCGTGAGCTGTCCGAATTATCTGACGGAGATTCTTGCTTGGGGTGCTATTTGGGCCGGAACTTTCAGTTACAGCGGTATGTTCCTTATTTGCAAGTATACCACCAGCACAGCTGACGACGATCATTGCAGCACTCCTCTTCCTGGTCGTATCGACGACACAGATGGCGCTGTGGGCTATCAAGAAACATAAATCTTATAAACGCGAATTCGGAGATAAATATCCTAGAGGACGGAAAGTCCTTGTGCCATTTATATTTTAAATCTAGATTGGGGTGACTGTTATGACCCTCTTAAGCTTCCTTCGTCTTGTATTGGCGAATTTCCAGGAGCGATGGATAGTAGAAGAGGGGACGGACGGGACGGGGCGCAGTATCCGGGCAGAGGGACAAGCAGCTCGAAGATAGGCTCGGATGTGGATGAGGAATAGTTTGTAGAAAGCGATGGGGAATACGTTGACGAGCTGCTACCGACCGCTAACATACATATAACGTCTAAGATGGCATATTAGTGTCATAGTACTACATTTCAAGTTTTTAATCTTTGCTCGTGAAGAGTCCACAATCTTAGAGCGAAGTAGAGTCATTGTATGTGTAACTTATATGCAATGATGACATGGAGTATTTTACAATGCAAGAGAACGTGTATGAATATATCGACAGCTAGGAATGCAAAAGCGATGAAAGTATGTACAAGCGAACAATATGCAGTGCTGAAGGAATAGATCAATGAAGAGGTCCACCGGACGACAGACGATGACTGAAGGTGTAAATGTGATCGGAGCTCGACTTGACGCTACGGTCGAACTCGATGCAAGTGACGGGAAATTAGACGTATTCCCACTCCGAACAATCCTAAACACAGGCCAAATCAGTCCTTGCCTCACAGACCAAGAAGAAAGACACATACATTACACCCGTCCTCAGCTTTCGCAACTGGTAATTCCCCTCCTTTATCACCATCACCATCCCCAGGATCATCGTCCCAAGTGCCCTTAGGAAACTCCCGGCTCAGAACCCCATTGATCAGAGCGGAGATGGCATGATTCCATAGACCTAGACGCCAGGAGAGGACGCGGGCTGTGTCGAAGATTGAGGATTTGCCGAGGTGGCACCTATCGTTCAGTTTCAGATCAACAAGTCAAGAACAGCTGACAAAGGAAGGGAAGGGGTGAGAAGAGGACATACCGCGTCTCGAAAGCGAATCCGCCAATCCAACATGCTGATCCAGGACCCGTACATTGAGCAGTAGGTATCGGATCGGCGGTATGATAGAAATGAGTGATGTGTTGCGTCGAGGGCTGCTCACGAACCGTCATTAGTAGAGATATGAAGAGTGTCATAACGGCAGCATACGGGTATAGCGAGATGAAGTCGCTGGGCAGCCATAGCTTCTCCTGGAGCTTCGAATGCTACGACTGGTGCTCCGAATGTGAGACCGAGGAGGGAGGCTAGGGAGCCGCCTGTTGAATGTCCTATGTCATATTCGTTAGTTTGGAAAGGGAACGAGGAGGGGAGGAGAGTACCGATTATCCAGATCGTGGAGTTCGGATAGAGGTGAGTTATATTGTTGTAGAGGTTCTATACCAGTATCAATCCCTGTCGCCAAAGGAAGCAAAGAAAGAAAGAAGACCCACAACACCACGCTCATAAAACAACGGAGCCTCTGCCTTCTCTTCGTCTTCAGGGGGCGGCGGGGCAAGGGCATCCTCCAAACATTGCGTCTCACATTTATATCTATACCCATCTCCACGACCTCCACCTGGACCGAGATAACAATCGCAGACAGGACGCCAAGCTCCGGAGATGCGGGCGCAGCAACAGGAATGGAGGAGGTTTGCGTTTAGCTTGTCGGGTGGGTAGGGTGCGGCGTGGACTTGATTAGAATCGATATTGTTAGCGGAAGAGTTGGTGTGTCTGTTGAAAGCGAAGGAATCGGAGGTGTGGTTTGAGGGAAAGTCTGATATGGATGCGTAGAAGTGGTCGAATGGAGCTGATGTAGGTCCTTGGATTGAGATGACGACCACACTCGTATTGGTCGAAGTTGCGCCATTAGCGTCGCTGATGTCGTCTTCATCTCCCTGAGGCTCGGGTTCAGTCACGAACACATGTCCTCTAAAGCCACCATCCTCAGCCACCCATCCAAACTTCGTCTCCTAACCAGGAATCAGTAAAAAAAATTATATGAGAAGAGAGAGGAGGGACTTACATTCCACTTGCCCTTGGGAGGGAGATTGTACCAACCTCTCTCTCCTTCTTTGAAATATGCATTTCCAGCCATTTTAGCCAGTTCGAGGACTGTCAATCTGGACGTTATATTCGGGCCTGGGACATCGTGGGGCGTCCAGTCGAGCGCAGGACTTTCATTTGATTCAAGTGGGGATTTATGTAAAGGGTAACTGAGGGCTCTGTAAACTGTTTGAGATTGTGTTTGAAGGGGTGAAGATGGTGCTAGAAATGAGCTGAATGAGGACGCCAACGACGAGAGCTTCTCTGCGGGTGGGACATCGTGGAGTATTGTAAGTGCATCAGAGGTCGTGGCGTGTATATGTTTCAGTCTAAACCTCAAGGGTTTCGCCTTAGCATTATCATTTGGATTTAGGCTGGAAGATGAGTGAGGTTGGGGGACGGTGAAGGGATGTTGAGCTTGATTTGAATATAAACTTGGGTTGTCATTATTCTCGTAATCAATACTTGCTGTAGTCAGGGATGTCTCGAAGATAAGAATGAGAAGAACAAGAATGAGCGTATGCGGAAGCTTCAACTTCAAAACAGAAGACGGCGGCGCCAGCTGCAGTGGAAGCATTCCGGAATCCGACCTCGACGCTCTCTGCTACCTCCTCCACCTCCAAGAACTATATATTCTATTCGTCCGATCACTCCTGATGGGTCAAGGGTTCAATATCCACGGTCTGTCAAGGAGCCTCGTTGAATCCGGCAGTCTGAACGGTCGTCGATGAAAGCGGATCATCATCACAATGTTGGAGATGAAGAACATGAGGCCTCAATCTGACTGCTAAATTTCAGTCTTAGTCCTCGTGTTTGATTTTTTGATAAGTCTCAATGATATTTATCTCGGCGATGGAGGTAGAGGTTGTGATGTCGGCGAGGTACGCTATATGTCTGAAATTGAAAATCGGCACTAATCATAAAGATCTGTTCAGATCGATATCTAGACCTCGCTATCAGTGTATAAGGACTGTATAAAGCTCCCAGTGAAAGTGCCATAGGTAAATGCATCAGATATTCATGCAACAGATGAACGAGCTCATCACTCCGGCTTTGCAGGTCCAAATCGAGTCATAATTCCGGTTTGGATGGGGTTGAATCAACCACATAAATCGCCTACTTCCATCATTTCTGCGGCCAACCCCTTTCGTTCTCGTCTTTCGCATCATTCAAGGCGGATGGCTGATCCTGTCGGCGTCATCTCTATCGCGATGGAAGTCGATGAATGCCTGGGACGTAATAACATTAAGGAATAAAAGTAAGTCAACAACAGTGCAGTGTAAGCTTTATACAGAAAACTAAGTTAGTGAAGTCATTAGGATCGTAAATTCGTCACAAGTCAAAGGACCACAGGAGAAACATCGCTGTGATCTTATGTACTACGGCCCCTGTAGCGCAGAGATGAGCTCAAGAAGACAATCAGGAGAGAAGTAGACTTACGGGAAGAAGGTCTCTCTCCAGTCAGCGATTGGAATCTCAGCCAAGGGCGCAAAAGCACCACAAGATGGCTGTGCTGGTCTTCCCCGGGTGGATGTCTTGCTCGTTGATGCAACTGGCAGTGAGTCTTCCATAAATTCATCGACGTCATCATCGCCGTCATCTGAGTAGTCCTCTTTCAGCTTGCCACGTCTCGAGCGGCTCATCGAGGCACCCGAGACCAATGGCTTATTGCCGAGAATGTTTCGCTTCGCTTTGCCTTTGCCTTTGCTTCCCGGAATCTGAGCGATCGTCTTGCTCTTCATCTTCGCCGTCGGTTCGGGCTTCTGCTTCCCTCTCGACTTCGGCATCGCATGCCTCTTGAACGAATCATACCTCGCAAAACCTTTCCCACAGACTGGACACTCAAACTCCATAGTCTTCCCCACCAGATCCTTAAGATGCGACTGGAAATGTCTCGCCCAATCCCCTGCGGCCTTTGGTTTGCGCTTGCATTCCTCAAACGTCACTTCGCCTGTTTCCTGGTCCACTTTTCGCTTTCTCCAGGGACAGAGAGGATCGGCGCGGGATATGATAGTGAGGATCGGCGGGATGGGAGAGATGGTGTGGGAGGAGATAAGATCGGATTCGTAATCTGTCGGTTTGAAAGTGTGGTATTCTTTCACGCCGGAAAGGGAAACGGGTTTTCCTTTCGTCGCGAGATGTTTCTTCCAAGCCCATTCGGTGAACATCTCTTGAGTGAACTCAATGGATGAAGAGGGCGTGGTATGGGTGAGTGGCATTTCGATCTCCTCGCACGAGACTGTTGACAATGTAGGAATCTGAATATCCGGGAAGTCCGAGGCTGTCTCACGTTTGAGAGTCCTCGTAGAGCCCGACGCGCTCATGCCACTCATAGACACGCTGATCCCTCCGCCCAAACCCATATCATCGTACATCGACGAACAAGCCGTCAAGGTCGAAGATCTCGAAAGTGAGTGCGTCTCATCCGCGAGAGTTGTAATGATAGGTTGCGAGAGTTGAGTGGCAAGAGGTTTCATGGGTGGCTCGTAGAAGTCCAAGAGCATCGTCGTGTCAGTTTCCGAGACCGACGATAGTGGCGATGACGTCGAAGAGGGCTGAGCCGGATGTAACGCATTCGGATCGACACCGACGGCATGAGTGGGAAAACTCGCTGGCATGAAGTCGACGAAGTATGCGTCTGTTTCCGGAGAGTGGTGGTAAGAGCCGTGGTCGGATTGAGTGGAAAATCCGATGCGAGCCGACATGCTGTCGGAGTTTCGTGTCCCAGTTGTGCCTAACAAGCCCGTCTGTGGGATACGCTATGAATCCGTCAGCATGCGCCGCACGGATGAGGCGAGCTATCTAGACCGAACTTACCGAAGGAATATTCGTGTTTTGGAGCTCCGATGTCGAGCCCCCGGCCAAGTGACCGTCATAGTTCACACAGTCCTGGCTCAACCCGGAAAGCTCTTGAACGCCGAATATGTCTCCCAGGTAGTCGGGATAGAAGTGTTCGGAGGCGAAACCAGTACCTTGTGCTGAAGAGGATGGGAAAGGCGGAGTGGTGTAGGAAGTTGACGCTGCATTTGTAGGGTAAAGATAGTCAAGATACGAGTCGAAATCCCTGCAAATGAAATGTCAGAGTTGGTAGAAAGGAATACATGGAAAGGACGAACAAAGTGTCGTGTTGTTCCAAGTTCGACGAGGAGGGGAATTCGAAGACCGAGTGTTCAGACGTGCTGGGACCAGCGAACGCTGTATCAACGGGATCAAAAGTGTAGAATTCCATGGGGAGATCAGGATGAAAAATTAAGTGGCTCCAAGCCACCAGCTTATATACTGTACGAGTACGAAAACAAAACAAGACCTCGTGACCGTGCTCTCAAAAATGGATAAATCAACTTTGTTCTCTCCCTGAATGTCGGCTATTCAGTCTCACCCTCGAAACGAAGCTAGAAGCCCAGAAGAGGGGTCCAAAGTGGGTCCAACCTGTAGATCTCGCAGCCGCGGTTTTGTGGATGGTACGCGAGGCTACGATCGACTTTTGTCGCGCCATGTCTCTGGTCTGGTGTCACTGCTTATGGAAGGTACAGCGTGGATCCACTGGGCTCGAGTAATTATTAGTCGTCGTCGCTTGCTTTATGCTGTATGCGTGAATATATTATTGATGACTGGGTTACAGGGTCTTACACCTCATCACAACAACAAGAATCCAGGTTGCTTTTCACAACAATTTAAATCTGGCGAAGAGAAACCTGTGAGCATTCGCTCTGCTCCTGGATATGTCCATTGCAAAGGGATGTGACCTCTAGTCGACAGTACTAGTGAGAAGGCGAAGACAGCGTAGTCAGGTGCTGAAACGGTGAGACATCAAGGAACGCCGGAAGTCAAAAAGCTTATCGTCGAGGAAGTATATCGCAAGCGAAAGGCCGGAACATAAACCTTTTTTGGTTAGATTTCCCAGGAAAGTCGGGAAGAACTCAGGAGGAACAATAGACAATCCGGATTGCGTGGCGACCCGGATTATGGAAACAACATTTTTGCCCCGCTCGCGCCACTGCTCTCACGCCTGTCAGCTATGCCACTTGTCGTCAGTGAAAGGATTTTTGACTTTTGATAAATCGTAACCGGGGTGCAGGAACATGAATAAAAAAAAGGGTCTTTGGAAAAATTGAATGACAGATGTTGGGCGGCCTTGGTTTCAATATATTCGGTTCCCGTATCTTTGTTTCAGGTCATGCGCCCTTCCAGATCTTAGAACCAATATCACAGATCGATGACTTGTATACAAATGCTATATCTCAAGATCGCCGAACGATTTTTCAGTGCTGAGGCTCGGAGCATGTCTGTGTCATAATGTGTGTCAGACGTGCCTTTTGTCTTGAAGCGAATCCAACAGCTACGAGAGCTGACACCGACACCCTAACGATCGGACCATTTTTTATGAATATAGGATTTAATGAGGGCTTTCATCATACAGAAAGTCGATCTTGGCTCTCTCGACTTATCGCAGTACCGCACTGAGTGAACGAGATGGTGAAACAGTACGCATAAGCATTCATAGGGGAGTCGATCGAAGGACACTGAATCTGTAGCGTTAACAGATTGAATTTAGGACTACGAGTAGTCCCCTGAGTCTGAGAAACAAGCCGAGAAAAGAGGTGGCTGACGTTTACCGGCGTGTCCGGCAGAAGACGAATGGGTAGCGTAGTCATTGCTCACTCATGTTCAGACGCAGAAAAAATGGTTCTAGAGATGACGCCTTATCAAGCTGCCACCGACGAGTGGTTTTGCCTGAGCAGCATTTCACAGAGACGAACTTGAAGAAACTTCAACAAATGAGAGTAGCAACATTCCGGCAATGTCCGAAACACTCTAGATTCTTGCGATGTCTCTACAATTTTATAGAAACTCAGTATCTGATGATCGACTTGTACATTTCAGTCTGTTTGCGAATGTCTTCGAGATTTTTATTCCTTGATTATAAGTGGGTAATACGTGAGAGCCGCCTTTCTACCTCAGAGGTAGAGGTAAACAACAGCAAACAACTATCTGCTGGTGGATTCCGAGTCAGTCGACGTTGCGACGCTGCCGCTGCAGCACAGAAGTCAATCAAGGAGAACACATCCATCGTTCAAATCGTCTGTAATCCATGTACCATATCATACAAGGTTTACTCCAGGTGACCCAACTCCTCGTCATACACCATGATGAGTACTGACGATTTTGTCTTGCAGGGTTTGCCTACCCGACCAGATCGTGCTCAGTGCGGTGCCATGAGCACATGAACATTCACGCCCTTACCTCAAAAGGACGTCCCGCCTTTGACTTATCTCTCTCTGAGCTCTGAGCCTCCCGCCAGCCAAAGCATCAAATTCATCTCTAAGACACTTGCAACCACGACGACAGTTGACGAAATGGTGCGATTCCTCATCTTCAAAGGAAAGATGTACCTCAACCGGATAATGCAGCATACCAGTTTTCTTTGTAGCACGGGCTCCCACATTCATCTTCACTTTGTCGGGTTTCCTGTCGACATTATGGTCGAACGCCGAATATCGCTATCTCTTCACCGACATACACGACGTGGCCTCGCAAGCACCTTTCCACTCTCTACAGATCTATGGTGAAGGAAGGAGCCATTCCCTCAGGATTTTGGAGACAGTACGCGTCGGCGACTCGAACCCGAAATGCATGAGCGCCCCCATGCTTACTGTGCATCTGAAGGCCATACGTTTGGGATCGGCACTCAAATGTCACTGGCATGCTGCGTGCCATATGTCATGTTCCTCCCCCCGTCACTGTGGGTTCTCATGTGCCTGATGAGTTCTGTATGGCGATGGCGTGGGAAGTCAGGGACTAGAAAAAGAGCATCGCTGAGTGAGGGATTATTCTTGCTTGAGGCTGTACAGAGGTTGACTATGTCCCCAGAGGTCGTCAATTGGTTTCTACCTGCTTCGCCTTACGGATGATCCGTTAGCAACTGCCCTTACTCGTCTATCCAACAAACCTTGCTTGACTACGCTTAGGCTGAGAATGCCGCGAAGCTATGGGACGGCGCTGCAATTTCCTTTCCTGCATACCTCAACTACCATCGAGAATGATGTGCTTCTCCGCGTGCTCTCTTCGGCTCGGACTTAGCCGAGGTAGAATTTAGAATGGCACTGGAAACTCACCGCTTCGAATAGCCAAGGCGAATTCGTCGTCAGCTCTGCTCTAGATATGATGAGATGATGAGCAGCTCGACGCTTGATTTCTGTATGACGGTGGCCCGTCAGCCGACAACTCTTCCTGTTCGCCTCTGCATCTGTCCGTCCCCACGGCCTCCGATCATGATATACGCGTTCGCTCGAGTTCCCAGTTCCATGTTTGCTTAAGTTTGTCGTCAATCGACAATTCAGCTATGCTCTTCATCGTCCAGCTCTATCTCCGTCGCCCTGACCGCGCGCTGCCGTTCATCCTTGGAGAAAACCCATGCGTTGACTGGAACGATCTTCATACCCACATTTCACGAAGTGATTGGAGTTGAGAATCGGGGTGTCAAGAGATCATACTCTCAATTGTATGACTTTACAGAGAATCAGACGTCAGATGCCTGCAGGCCGCATGTTCTCCGAGTATCTATTGGTCAACGTTCCAGCGTGTTTCTACTCGCAGCGAAACATTGACATGAACCTCGGTTCTACCTAGTCCGGGCAACCTCAGGAACATCGTAGTTGCCAACACTAGAAGACTCTTCCCAGCTTTCGAGTAAAATCGTGACCGATCTCTCCTTCGGGTCGAAGAGCTCGTGTGTCTGGACAGTCTTCCCCTGAGTGCATTACCTTGTTCTTCCGATCGCGGTGATTAGGATCCATTCAGTAGGTGATTGATATCGTGTGTAGAAATATGCCTCACCACTGATTGAGATCAAAGTCAGTGCGTGAATGTCCGTTCTACTTATCGATGATCGGTCAAAACTTTCCGTTCCTTTTCCTTCATCTGTGTACATAATGCTCTCATTCAATGACGAGGCTTGAATTTACCCATGGCGCGAAGGAACGCATACTCCAGTCGGTATACTTCAGGGTTCGCCTCACCTTTGAACGGCCGTTCTTCGGATCAACAAACTCTGAATTGTTCGCCAACTAGGTAGCGCTACTGCTGATGTGCCTAGGAAGTGAGAACCGTTTGTCATGATGGGTTCCGACCGCATATGATTGATCCTCGATTTGACTTTCGGAAGCAGATAAGGTTCCCTCCGCAGATCAAGCTTTTGATGATAGCGGCTCCGAGACGTGACTCGATAAGCTCCGCGTGGGTGTCCCTTTCCCACAGTGGCAATCGCACACTGAATGATCTACGAATTTGATTAGGAGCATGCAACTGGTTCTTCATTGGGGCGGTATGTTTCATCAGATCAGCCTGCGTGAGCCTCAGTCTGATACTCAGACCTGACAGCAGGGTACGCTACTAGTAGTTGTTCAAGACGGGTGACGAGTCACAATTGAAATGCCGGAGATTGAACAATCCCCGAGACGCCCGTGTGGGGTCGACTTCCTCGCCGCCTAGAACAAAGCGCATGAGTGGTGGACTGGAAGGTTGATACTTACCACTCCTCGGGGTCATTGCATTTTTTAGATATATTCTTCTCGAGCAACTGAAAGGCAAACCCGACATTCTGACATCATGCTGTCTTGCTCAGCCTTTCGAGAGACATTGTCTAGATTTTCACGCGTGTGTGGTCTCATTGGCTTACGGTGCAATCTTTTGTCCCGGATGAGCTTCAGGAGATAAGCGATGATCGATGGGGTTTCCCCAATTATTGCCCATCCGGAGAGCCCATGCATGCGGCGCGGTTTCCTCGTGCTTGATCCGCTCGGGGACCAGACCTCGTGCTGAAGCAAAGACTCCGTATTAACCTTTGCGCTCATCAGCATTCTTTGGTGCAGTGGAGAAGCTGCACGAGGACTAGATGATCGTTCGCAATATATTTCGGAAGAGAACTTCACGAAGACAACGAGGGAAGGGTCAGGGAGCCACAGAATTCCAAATTCCGTGACAGTATCGGCTGGCTCCGTTGATGGTCAATGACTCCACTGAGTTCAATCACCCCCTTAGGTCCCCGATTTGCCCTCTGAGCGGACTAGCCTCGAAGGAGCCTATTGTTTGGGACGGTGAGATCTTATCTTTTCTTCGCTTCTCTGATAGCTCTCTCAGCATGTCTCCGACAGGGGCTTTCATGTGAGCAAAGGGACGCGGCCCTGCATCTCGCCTCTGGCCCTGCCTATATCATTGGGGGATCCGTCTACCAATTTGCCGCAATGGCTTTCCCCATCCCAAACCCCCCCATTGATCAAATTGATATTGACACTGTTCGTTTGGTAGAGCCAGTCAATCTTTCCCTTGCACCTGATCCTCGGCATAACGTCCATTTCTATGCGGTATGGAGGCAGATTGGCGGGGTGGTCCCCTTGGCCGGTAAGCACAGCACCTTTACACAGGGTTCGGGTACTCGTATTGAATCAGTTTTCGAAAGGAACTTGGAGCAAACTTAACGATTTTCATCAATGCTCTTTCGAAGTTCTTTCTCGTATGATTTTCAACGTGTTCGAGATTCAACAGCAGCAAGTGATGGGGCCGAACAACCAAATAATTGCAATCAATTGGGACGGAAACCTTCAGAATTTGTACTTCGTCTTCGTCAACGTCGAAACAAACTTCACTACCAACGAAAAAAGGCTGGTAGTTAATCGGGCACTGGGATTTCGTTGTGCGGAATCCCCCAATCTACCAATTCCGAATTGCTCCATTGCCATCTGCACCTATGGTGAGCGTTTCTCAGTGACATCTCAACTGGTTGTGTCAGCTTTGTAGTCTGACACTTCGCTGTAGATGCGGTCGGAAATCGATTTCGCCCAGTTGTGATGCAGCATTGTGAGGTTGGCTATCGAGTGCGAACATACACCGCGACAGTGGACTCCAAAAAACGACCGGGGTGAGCAAGCTTAGCCGTACAGATCGCTTCATAGTCACTCATTCTTGCAGAGGACCAAAGAAGCGGTGCTTGAATCGTGATCAAGGTTGTGTGATGTCGGGGCTGGAGGCGATATTCTCCGAACCCTTCACTCGCCCCGATAACATCTACCGTCGACCAAATATGGCTTTGAACCAAAGGATTGTTGCGTATACTCGAGGAGATCTGCAAGGTGCTCATGTCTTTCCTCTGGCTCATCATCAGAATGTATGTCTTCAGCACGTGCCAAAATTAAATGGATAATCTGATGCTTGTGATCCATCTGCAGTGGGATTACCTTCTTTCCAGACATCCAAACCTGATTCGGGATAACGGTTGGATATTTACTCGATCCCACATGAGGTACAATAAAGAGGAACCCGAAAGTCTCGAATATCGTGGCATCAATTCAATGCGTAATATGGTCATCATGAGACGAGCAATCCACCGAGCTTTTGATGCTCATGAAATCACAGTGGATCCTGAGGTAAATTTGCTGTGCCTCCCACGACACAGTCCATGCTCACGCTCCCGAACCCCGCTACATCTCACAGACGAATCAGATACTAGACTTGTCGTGGAGTGAAAAACCTGAGATCGCGTTGACGCATCGCTTCGTACCACAGTTTGTCCCACAGCTCCCTCCACTAAATGCGCTAGGGCTTCCCAATCACAAGAGTGCAATGAACCCACCTAAGGCACTCTGGAATTACCACTTCCGACAGGCCAGCGCTGCCTCCATACGCAACAACGCCATAACGCGCGATTTTGAGATCCCCGGGAATTCCGGATACCCGCTACTCTATAATGGACACTGGCGAGAAGGACAATTCTTGAATTGAGGTCTTCAAAGGGTATATCGAGCAGTGGTACAGAGTCGAGACGGCTTCGAGCTGCTCACTTGACTTGTTTAAGTGAGCTTGAAGATGATATCTGGGGTAGTTTTAAATTGGATATTTGCTACAAGATTTCCACCCCCTCATCGTATGTCAGGAAATCCCTTCTCCAATTCTTAGAAGCTGCGGACTGAGGTATAGTGATACCGTACATAGCGTATAGTTCCGTGGGCGCCACAGCCTTGCCCGCCTGTTGATAGCGACCCGTACTAGTAGTTGGACATGCTTTTATACATTCCAACCTGTGCAATCTGCTTATACAATGGAATACATTGAGACAATATCCGAGTTACATGTTGAGAGCCAAACTTCAATTCCGTAAATTTTCCCCACTGGCAATTATTAGAGAAGTGGTCAGCGCACAGGAAGGGAAGCTCAACAGTGCTAGCTAATTTCCTCTTCAAAAGTAAATTTGACCTGACGACTCCTAGATATTATTGCAGCTGGTGGTTGTACTCGTACATGCTCATACAATGTAACCAAGCTGTACAGTGATAAGCGCCTCGTAACCGAGTAAACCGAGTAGACCGAACGTCTTTCTCACCCTCCCACGATCATCGATTGGCATCACTTGTGGTGCTCCACATCCATCGCGCGCCCGTCGGAGGAGAACGTTTTGACTCTCTGTGTACGCGTTATAGTGTCAGTATGGCAACCACTCCAGCAGGTCCTTCAATGGAAACTGCCCACGAATTCGAAGAAGATGACTCAGATGATGAATTCGACGAACTCATAGATCACTATTACGAACGGCGCAACATCCTGATCCTCAATGCGCAAGACTCTATCATTGCCGGTTTGGAGCAGCGTGGAACTTTTTTTGTCCGAAATGTCTACAGATGGTTGAAGACCTTATATCTGTTGCCAGAGGATGATGGCTGGTTCATTCGTTGTCTCTCTGACGGACAGATTGTACCTTGCAACTCCCATATTCTCTTCCCGATTGGATCCTTCCACATCGTCAGTAAAGGCGAGTGATGTCAAGCATCGTGAGAAGCCCAGCCGATCTCACTGCAGCGAATAGATTCTCTTGTTTTGTCGCCTTCACGGAAAATCACCCATCCGCTGTATCGCTGTCTTGTCAATTTGGATCACAGCAGGCCCACATATCTTGTACAAAGAACAGTTTCTTCAAAAGTGTATAGGCGGATCTGACCCAGTGTATAATAGGATGAAGACGTTTTCCAGGAGATTTGCCGCAGAGACCAGAGATGCTTGATTACTGGTTGGAATCTTCCCGACCCACGTCGCCAATTCAAAGATGACTTCTTCTGTGCAAGAATATTTCCTCTTATGCCACCGTCTAGGGTACGTGTAGATGCAGAAGAGGACGAACAAGCTTCTCAATATCAGTCACAGTTCGCAGATCCTCTAGTTCAAGAGCTTCTTCCAGGATCGGCCGAATCGGCTGAAGCTTTCGCTCAATTAATGCAGTCACCTTCCAATGCGTTCATATGCAGTTATATGCCTTGTGAGGTCTTCAATGCCTATTGGTTCTCCATTGACGTTGATGTGAGTGGACACGCACGGGAAGGAAGGAAGGATTGACGATCTTTGCACTTCAGGATGATTACCGCATTGTTCAGTTTGTCGATTGTCAAAACTGGAACGTTCCTGTCAGTGGAAGCGGGAAACTATTGGTCGATTCTTGGAGCGAGCATGCGACGCGCCCTTCGGATGCTCTGCTTCGAGCTCATTTTCAGCAAGCTCTTCTTCGCTGGCTCCATAACGACCCCGCTGAGCATCAGGAGTACTTAACAGCTACAAAGCTTGCGTTCCGGATTCAAGACCAGGAAATTACCTCCGGTGATTCGGCCTGGATCCAAGAACCAGGTAAGTCAGTGTTCGAGGCCTATATAGCCCAACAACTTGTTGGATGCTGCGCCGAGCTGGGCAATACCTTCCAAGATAGGTTCACAGAACGCGCCCTCCCTACCACTGAGCCACTGTACATGAGTGAGGTGATTTTGACCGAAGAGGAACTAGCAGAGCGACCGTTCTTGAGCCCGATTAAAATTATTGGACTCAACGACCCTTCTCCCCCCTCCTCCAACAGAGGCCGTGTCTATGGGCCGGATTCTGACAGAGATTGGGACTGGGATCAAGACTCCGATCAGGATTCTACATGGAGTGCCGAGCAATCTCAATCAAACGAAGTCGACTAGTCTGATTGTCTCAATTATTCTTGTATATGTCCATCTAGGCTGCTTGTTCATGGTTGTCCGCCGAAATGTAGAGTTAAGACCCTATTGATGCTTTGCAAATCTTTCCCCATTCATTACATTTGCGCCGGGATCGGCAGATTCCCGGAAGTTAGCCGAGTAAAAGTTAGCGAGTGATTCATTGATCCGCTGTGCTTTCCGCCACTGTCGAAACCTGCAGCCCAGTCTTGTTCTTCCTCTACTTTTTCCAGTCCGATCTCAGTTATTCACAACCACTCTACCTTACTCAACGCTTCGCGTTATGTCGCTAGTATCGGCTGCAAAGTCCCGGAGAAGTGCTCTGAGGTCGCCCTCAATATTTACGAGTAAATCAACATCGACAAGCAGGGGAGAGCAATCTAGGCTGTCTAGTAGTATTGCTTCCCCAACCAGCTATCGAGGTGGTGAGTTTGGCGTTGCGGAAGTGATAACAGCAAAACCCGAGCATCAGAAAGAAACGGATTCGGGGGAGGATGGCACCGATGTAAGATTGGTGCTTCTCTTGGAGAGTTTAGGGAAACCACCGGAACTGGAATCACAGACGTTCGTCAGTATCATCCTAGTTTCGTTTGAACATTTCCAATAACCGTCCATTTACCATTCCACATTACGAAAGAGCCAAGTACAGGATTCTGACGATATCGCTTCCACTCAGATCAACGAGGGATTACCGCCACACATCTTGTTGACATCAAAAGTCGCATCGTTTACCAATACCGCTTCAATCGATAACAGCTTGCCCCTACCGTCTGCTTCTAATAGTTCCGACTCAGACTGTGGTTGGGCTCATACCACAAGCTCGGAAGCTTCTGCAAGCATTAGAGCGGTAGCCAATAGGGGTTTCGAACTCATGCAGGATGTTGAACCACAAGAAACCGAAACACCGGAGGTCGCATCTCCGACTGGGAGTCGATGGAGCGACTCCGAAGACGAAGAGAGAACGTATCTTTCATTGAAGCCTCGAAAAGGGTCCTCGTCCTCGAAGCTGAGACTCAAGAGGAGTATAGCAGCAATCGGAAAAGCTTTCCGAAGGGGAAAGTGAAAAAATGATGGGTTAATCACAAATCGGTAAGCGTGTTTACTTTCAATAACGCTTTGTGTCATTGATCTCCATCGATTTTGGGATTCAATGATCAGATGTCTTGCGAACGCGGTTGCCTGTAATGTTCTGACGATTTCGCCTACAATCGCACTCGCTCCCTTGATCAACATCTCTGATCTGTCGAATGGCATGAGCGTTGACGGAATCTGGAAGACTGCTTTGTCACTTACAGGTTGTCACCTCTATGATACGTCTCGCTACAAACCTCAAAGGCCATGGATCCCACACGATGTTTATTAAACGTTAACCGATAACTATACAAGCACTAAAGATGCGAGCTCGTACGATAGCAGCGTTGGAGAAGGGCTTGACCGGTGAGGAAGAAATAGAAGAAAATACATGATAGTGACTGCTTCTGAAGACCAGGAAAGACGTCGAGACTCGAGAGAAAGACGAGACGACAAGATCTAGTAGACGTGGTAGCTCGCTTCGCTTCGACGCACAGGCGTCTATTCTTTTTTTACCACGCCATATGGGTGCTTAGGGAATATTATGCGCCGAAACAGAACGAGAGACACACAAGTACAAATACGACGATGCTGCTCTCGTGCGTTCCCGGCTCGATGTCTTGATATTCAGAGTTTCAAATTGAAGAGAGCAGCGCAGCACTGTAAATGCAGGTCCTCTCGTGCCTATCCTTATGGCTTCTATTTTTTTCTCCATTTATTCTGCAGCGCCGGCTCCGGCAACTTCCCAGAAGTTAGCCGGTCGCCGAAAGGTGAAGAGTGGTGGATTGATCCCGCGCTTCCAGCCACTGTTCAAACCTGATTCGAGAACCCAGTCTTGTTCTTTCTTTTACTCCTTCACTCGACGACATTTCCGAATTCTATAAAGTCCTTCGTCCTACGCTACTAAGGGCTTTGCCCTATGTCTCTATCATCTATAAAGCCCCGAGGACGTGCTTTGACACTGCCGTCAATCTTCACAAAAAGATCGAGACTGGCAATCAAAGACGAACAACATATCCCGAGGACTCCTCCGACTACCTCTAGAGCTCTCGAACTTGACCTTGCGCAAGTTTTAGTGCAAGGTCCGGACAATGAGCAGAGAACTGATCCGCCGAATGGCGATTCTGACCGAAAAGTGTCGCTCCTCCTGGAGAGTTTGAAGAAACCACCTGAACTGGCATCGCAGACCTTCGTAAGCATCCTCATTCCTCAAACCGTAACTCTCCTCTGACCTCCTTGAAGGATCCCACCTTGAGAAAGGTTCAAGTCGACGCTATGGAGGATACCGCTGATGCTCGAGCTTGGGAAGAGCAGCAATTGCCATCTTCGTCAAAGTCCATCTATCCACCCTCTTTGATTGCCACTGCTATTTCTACCGACGATACATCAATATTCCGACATCACGTTGGCGATTACCTTCCCGAACTTGATCAGGAGGATGGCACGTTCACAGGAGCTTCCCTGACTGACAACTATCCAGACCGCATGGCTCATGTCGAGGAGGGAGTGAGTGGGAGTCACGAAAGTGTGCTGCATATCGCAACACAGCAAATCAAGACACCGGAGCTCGCATCCCCGACCGAGAGTCGGTGGAGCGACTCCGAAGGCGATAATTCGGAAGAGAGAAAGTATCTCTTGTCAAAGCCCCGGAAGGGATCATCGTCTTCTAAGCTGCGACTCAAAAGGAGTGTGGCTGCAATCCGGAATACTTTTCGTCGATCGGATCCTTCTAAAGATGGAAGTCATCAGTGATGGGGTACTCGTGAATTGTATGTCTGCGTATTTTTGAATGATTCGTCCTCTAACCAACCTCCATCCATTGTCAGACTCCATTTTCTGATGTATCAAACGCGCCGTCATACGTACCTTTTCTAAAATGAGTCGACAATGGGGACAATGATCCCGTACTCTAAGCCATTTGGAAGTGCGATTGTCCGACTACTTTGTCAGATCGCTGGAGCATCGAGAACTTTCTATAGGATGTTTCACTAGTAGCAAGTCGTCGTGATGATGGTGATACTCACTTAACATGTCGAGATGCCATAGATGTCGCACGATGTTCTGATATACCTGGTTCGGACAACAACGCAGTAGAAGCCTAGAAGAGTGACAAATTTGTTTGAGCGTAGCGGGGCCGATCGTATGAATGATTGATCGTTGAACAAATATCAAAAATGGATTTATTCTGGATTGCGGTGAAGATCTCGAGGAAAGTGCGAACTGGCGATACGTGGAAACCGTCTTCGCTTTGTTGCATCCACGTCGGCGTCTATCTTTGATAACGTGTAACGGGCCTCGTGCGAAAGTATTACGCCTTTAGCTTGGACTACTGCAAGAAAGAAAGAACAGAATAAGACGAAAGTTAGGTTGATTCTGGAGCCACTTCAATACACCAAAAACGTACCGAGCCGTTGAATTCGAGACAAATGAATGACCCCTTAAGGCCTCAATGTCCAGCTACAGTATCGTATTCCACTGACAAGAATCGCCAATGAAGTCCATGAGATCCAAGCATCTGTATGAACGCACGAAAATAGCTTGGGTCAACGTAAACTATAGGATGACTGAATCAACAGTCGCGGAGATCCGAGGAAAGGATTGCAGTTCATTTTGAGCATAAAGGGAATGAGGAAGAAGACTCGGAGCATACAACGCACCGAAGGAGTTCTTCGATAACCGTGTGGGAGCTCTGTCCTAGATCGAAAGCTGTCGTCTGGCCTGTATTTGACACCATTATAATGACCTCGGTCAGGTCTCGAACCAAACTTTCCGCGCGCGATCCGGGGACGTTGATTTGGGCAACAGAAGCACATGAGATTATGCTGAAAAAACTGAACGCAGATGAAAGGATGGACGTGAATGGAAGACACCGAACCTCCAAGTTGTCATAACGGGTCCTCGGCTTGGAGAACATTTTTTTCGGCGGCCTCTTTTCCCACATCCTCACCGAATCGATGACGCTTTACGTGCAATCTGGATGGCATCATAAGTCATCAGTCAGGCGTCTCTTACATACTAAAAATTCAGCGCCAGCTCTAAACAATTTTGACTCTCTCAAGTGCTTTACTGGCCCCTCAAGGTCATGTATGAAACCCGAAATAAAATAATACACACGGGCCCTGTATAAATCCCGTCCCTTTCCACATGGAGTTTAGATAGAACAGACGTCTCACCTGACATTGAATGGCGTTCCTGTGCTTCGATGCGAGTTACGTCGAGCGCTTACGAATATTTGTGATCGGTGTGTCAAGCGGAAATCGGAAGGAACGGTCCGTTATGGTTATCTCAGCCAATTTCTCGTCTCTCGGTCGAACAAAGCCTTCTTGTTCCAAAACTCACATGGATCAACTCCAGAGCTGGCCATAGTCTCTTATCGCTCGACCACATCGACCGTTTTCCTGCGATTGATCTTTATCACATTCCTGTGATATTTTCTAGGAATTCGTCCTAGACCTGTGCCTAGTACTCCACACGTTAGTGACGAAGCACGTCTCACGACCACGACACGATTGAACGAACAGCTATGACCGTCGACGAACGTTCTCCGCTCATCACAGCATCTCATGATCACACGACATCCGAGTCCAACTCACGAAGCAGAGACACGTCTCCGAATCTCAAATCCCATCGCCATGCCCGACGTACCCGGCCTGTAACACCCATCCCAAAGTTCCAGATAGCAGTATTGCTATTCCTATCATTGGCAGAACCAGTGACGAATACCGTCATTTACCCCTTCGTCAATCAATTGATTGAAGAGACCGGGATTACGAAGGGCGATTATGGGAAAGTAGGATATTACGCCGGTCTCATTGTGCGTTTGCCTTCCACTTCACTATCGCAATGTAAGACTGATAGATACAAGGAATCTTTATTCTTTGTAGCCGAAGCCCTAATGGTCCTACACTGGGGCCGCCTTTCCGACAAAATCGGGCGCAAGCCCGTCCTGACTATCGGCGTGATGGGTCTAGCGACATCCATGCTTTCATTTGGTCTTTCAAAGACTTTCTGGGCACTCGTCGTCTCTCGTTCATTAGCGGGTGCCCTGTGCGGCAATGTGGGCGTCATCAAATGCAGTATGGCTGAGATGTGCGACGATACGAATTTGGCGGATGTGGTGGCTTTCTTGCCTATCGTGTGGCCTGTTGGGTCTACAATCGGGTGCGTTGACATCCTTTCTCAATCTCATCCAGGACAGTGTACTGATGAAATTTAGCCCGTTGATTGGAGGCGCGTTGTCTCATCCGTTTGAGAGATTTCCACGCGTATTTGGGAGCAATCAGTTCTGGGAGGAATATCCCTATTTCCTACCTTGTGCGACAGCAGCGGGTGTCGCATTATCGTCTGCGACTCTAGGGTTCTTTGCCTTGAGAGAGGTACGACATTCGTCAATTTGTCTGCCGCGAACGCATGCTGATGACTCACATAGACACTCCCATCAAAGGCAAAGCCTTCTTCGAAGCCTGCTTCGCGTTCGCCTTCCCCAAAATCATACACCGATTCACCTTCATCTCCTATATCACCCACATCGCCCACCTCACCACTCTCCCCATCTTCATCCACCCAAACACTCTCCGACGACCTCACTTCCTCTATCCCTGATCCCGAGCCCGCTCCCTCACCACCACCCCTTCGCTCCCTCCTCACTCCCCGTCTCACACTCTCAATAGCAAACTACGGTCTCCTAGCCCTCATCGAAATAGCCTTCATGACCCTCTACCCCCTCTTCCTCTCCACACCCCCCTCCCTCGGCGGTTTAGGCTTCACATCCGCCCAAATAGGATCCTGTCTAGCAGGCATGGGTCTCGTAAATGGTTTATTCCAATTTCTGTTATTTGGGAAGATTCAGAGGAGGTGGGGGAGTGTTAGGGTATATAGAGTTGGTTTGGGGAGCTTTTTGGTGTTGATTTTGCTTTGTCCGATAATGAATGAGGTTGTTAGGGCGAATGGGGGGCAGATGGGTGTGCTTGGGTGGAGTTTGTTGGGTGCGCAGTTGGCGGGATGTATTCTTGTTAGTATGACATGGGGTACGTCGTCTTCCTCCGTCTTTGTCTTTCCGTCAACTCATCTATTCTTTGCAGGTTGTATATTCATCCTGATAATGTCCTCTGCTCCCTCTTCGTCAGCCCTAGGCGCAACGAACGGCTTAGCACAGACAACAGCATCAATAGCACGCGCTATAGGTCCTGAAAGTGCCACTTCTCTCTTTGCGATCTCGGTGGAGAAGGATTTACTCGGAGGAAGATTGGTATATGTCGTCTTGTTGGTTTTGGTGGGATTGGGGTTAGTTGCGAGTCTGGGATTGAAAGAGGAGGGTGCTGCTGCTGCTGTAGAAGGAGGGGAGGAAGACGATCATAATGAGGAGGCGTGAGGTGATGATTCTTATGGGTTAATGGGCAATGGGTAATGATGGGACGGTTAACGTTACTACTAAAATACGACATCTATTGGATGTCTTAGATGAGGCTAAGTTTACTTCATATTTCACAGGGATCTTTTCGGAAATAGCTGCATTTGCTTTCTTGTAGTTCTAATTCAATAGCAATGATACTGATTTTACACGATGGTCTGAAACCGGGTTGGGGAAGAATTTTGATGCCGTATGACGTTTTGATTCTTCGATTTATGTACAGTTCTGCGTGGCTGGTTCTACGATTGCTCGTGCGCCCCCTCGATGGATCCTAAATGACCCAGCCTGGGATCAACAACTCCACCTCCACCGTCCACCTTCTGCCCTCGTGAATTCTTTGCGTCAAGCGATCCACACCCGTCGAATAAGCTCCGTCAAACCTTCATCCCATCACGTCAAATTCAATCAAGGAAGGAGGGTAAGAAGAGGGTGACGCACCGATATCATTAGTGTTGAATTGATAGACTCCAACGAGAACACCGGCAGTAGCGACTCTCAGACCCCATTTTACGATTTGACCGAGGATGGGGAATTTACGTGTGTGGAGGTAATCGACGACAGCTGAATCGAACTGTCAGGAAGAGGGTTATCAGTATTCGATTATGTGTATGTGGTAGGGAAGGTGTATGATGGCGTGGGGTCGAGAGATCGCTCCATTGGAGTTGATCGAACACAAGCGAGTCCGTAGGACGAATCAAGGGAGCCGAGCAAGACGAGCGACACAAGATAGAGGATGACTTGAAATAGACGTACCCCAATATGCGAATGGATAATCAGACTAACACCCAAAATCCCGTCCAAAATGGGATACGGCGTCCCACTCGTCACGAACGCAGCTCCAGTCAACGGGACCAGCGCAGCGCTCAAAAGACGTTCAAATGCCCAATGATGCGATCCGTGTGATCTAGAGGGGGTAGGGAAGGGAGTGGGGTCGTTTACGCCTCCTCGGAGTATAGCTGTTCGTTCGTCATCATCAGCAGTTCGATGGATTATATTGGGAGGGACGTACGACCGCCTGGAACGTATTGATAATTCACATTCGAGCTCGCACGAGCTACATATCCCCATCACAGTCAGAATCATATATCGTGCCGTGCCAGAGCAAGGTTGATTAGGACAGACCTTGAATACGGCTCAAAGTCGACCGAGCGACGTTCTTGCGCAAAAGTTGATTACGTAGGAGATTGGATGCCATGCTTAATCCTCAATCCTCTTCGTCACTCGCCAAGTCCGAGTCCGAGTTTGATGTTGAGCTGAGTCGTCTGAGGCAACGACGGCGACGGCGAGGTTAAGCTCGTGCTTGTGCTTAGGGGGGTCGAGCTAAAGCCGAGTCGAGTCCGCGGGAGGGAGCGGAGTCGGAAATCACATGTCGTTCCGTAAATCGGCGACTTTCGATTGGACGAATATTTTATTTTATTCTATTGTTTATTGTATTTTCTCTCCTGCGTTCAGGTTCTCGATTCACTCGGAAGCGTCGACGTTACAACCCCCACCCTCATTATATTTTGTAACAAAAACCAAAAGAAACCGCAAGCAGTTTGTACAACAACAACAACATCTACCCGACAACTCTTCCAAATCAAAGGATCTCCTCGTCTCAACTGACTGACTGGAGACCGGTGATCGACTTCAAAGGCGGAAGCTAGAGATGAAAGAGCAAAAATCGGAGATGCGATGTAGAGAAAGAAAGGAGCTGCAAGCAGCCAAGTAAAAGACGCCAACTCCAACCGAACGAAACCGAACTGCCAGACCGAGTGAGGACGCGTCCTACCCGATGGTAGGAGGGCCCGAGAAAGAGTGGAGTGGTCTGGGTCGAGTCCTGATCCGAGAAGGGAGGGCGAAAAGGTGGAGGGATGAAGAGGAAGCAGGGGTTGGGGGTTGAAGAGAGCCCTAAAGCCCTCGAAAGCAAAGCGAAGCGAAGGAAAGCAAGTGACAAAATTCCCAAAGTAAGCAAAAGGAAGAAAGAAAGGTAATAAAAATCGTCCGCGCGAAAAAAGGGAGAAAGAGTAAGAGTCTAGAATCGACAGGCTCGACAGAATACAAATCTGACCGAAAGCGGGAGATGGATACAATGAAGGAATGAGTGATACATATGATTGACACATATGAATTTGGTGAATGCAGTGAGGTGCCAGTGCCGGGAGACTCGCTCAAAATATATTCCGTCGTCCTGAATGATAAACCTACAAGCACATTCAATAATCTGTCCTAAAGAAAGGTGGAAGGAGACGTACCATTCTAGGCCCGGCTGGCGGGTTTGTTGTAATACAATATGATACAATGAATGAAGATAAGTTAATGCAAAAGGTGGGGTGAGTAAAGACAGCAGCGGCGCGCGGTGCCCAGGAAGACGAGGAATCGATACTTGATATGATGTATAGTGGGGAGGAAGAGGCGAAGGGATCCCAGGTCCTGATGCCGCTGCAGCTGACTATGATGTCGTTATATGTGGTCTTCTCGTTCCACACTCAACGTCATGATCGACGGAGTGAGATGGATGTGCGTAAAGAGGAAGATATGAAACCCGCTCAGCAGGCGGACATCATGATATTGAGCGGCTGTAACGGCATACGAGGATACGAATGCCTCGATCCCTCCTTCAAAGACGACGACGATTCCTTCTCTCTCAACGAAGACGAAGGCGAAGGCAAAGGCATAGACGGCACAGCCGAAAATTCCTCCTTCTCCTTCTCATTCAGATTCAGACTGTCGTTGTCAAGATCGAGCTCATCGTCGTCAAGATCGATATCGAAATCATCAAGATCTTCATCTTCCTCTCCATCGTCGAACTCATCATCATCTTCATCCTCGAAATCTTCGTCTCGCTCGCGTTCGCGATCTCTGCGACTTCTCGACGATGAGGAGGAGGAGGAGGATCGGTCTCGGTCCGAGCGGGAGGATTGGGAGGAGATGAGTTCTGGGAAGCGGGTTTGTACGCTGACATTAAATAATGTTAGTGTGAGTATAAGAAAGGAGGGGAAGGACGAACAGGAGAGCGTGGTTGCGGTGGAGGGTCCATCGGAGCAAGGAGAGACTTTTTGAATGTCTACTACGACTTGACTTGGATTTATGGCGCGATGAAGATGATGATGAGGAGGAAGAGGAAGAAGAGGATCTGCAGCGCTGCGCAGGATTAGGGGATAAGGGCGATGTGAAGCGATAAGGCTACAATGACAAAAATCAATCATCAGCGATCTTTCGACGATCATCGTAAATGCGTACTTTTGACGAAACGAAGCTGTACTCCTCTCGAGGATATGTACAGTCGACTCGCAGGGTCGGTTTAGGGGATATAGATATAGGACTTGAGGGAGCAGTCGCGGACTGCATCTCTTTATCGTCTTCAGGAGACGACGGGGGAGGAGTAGAAGCGCGAGAATAATTCGAGCGAGCTGAAACTTGGGAAGGAGATGGAGATTGCCCAGGAACGATCAACGAGCTGAGCTGGACAGGTTTCGAGACGTAGGGAATGGTGATGGAGGGGCGGGAAGTAGGTGAAGGTGGTGACGTGGATGATCTCGTGCTGCGCGTCGACGATGTAGGGATGGAGATGGCGATGGATGGTGATGAGCGAGCGATAGAGGTGGGGATGGGGATGGCTTCGACGAACGATACGATTTCTGCTTTGCAGCGCTTGGAAGCAGGCAGAATCAATCGATCGTCTTCATCGGGTACGAATACGCTCTCGGCGCACTCGTATGCGGAGCGTTTACGCTTGTGGGTTGGGGCGTTGAAGTTCAGGTGGATGATAGAGGAGGTCGGGACAGTGCTTGTCACGGACATGGCGCTGGCTGACGTGGACGTGGGGATGGTAGTAGTGGTAGTAGCGGTAATCGTCGTAGTGGACATTCGCTTCGACGAGAGGTGACCTGAACCTGAACCTGTGCTAGCGGTAGTGGTAGTGGATGAACCTGGACCTGGCCTGGCAGATGGGGTTGCAGCGCAAGAAGAAGAAGAAGAAGTTATTGAGAGAAAGCTTTGCCAATTGGCATCACCTGGAAGACCAAGACCAAAGAGAGGACGAGTCGAACGCGGATGCGGACGCGAGGGGGAGACGGTGGACGTTTCAGCTGTTAATGGGCAGCGTAATGATGAGCGTTTACATGTACCAGAGCCGGAGCCGAGGGGAGTGGTCAATGAGGCTACGGGCAGGCAGGCGTGAGGGCGAAGACTGAACATGGATTCCAGCCTTTTTGATATGCGGAGAACTCTGAGGCTGTACAGACTCGGGACAACACGAGGCTGCTATCGAGACTGCGGATTTCGATTTGGGTGGGCGAGTCAGAACAGAGCTACTCCAGAATATTCGCTGCTCTTATATACGACGTCGCTGACAATTCGAGTCGTCCGGTCGAATAAGCAAATCAAGACTAGGAACTGGAGCTAAAGTAGATATCCACTTTCTATTTGTATTTGTACAGTCATTACATTTCATATCACCAAACAACGGATCAGCAATCGCGGGCACAGGGCACCATGGCCATCATCAACTCATTTCCGAAAACCATTTCCCATCCATTTTATCAATTCATCCAATCACATTATCCCACAAACCTAAAAATCTCCTTTCGGTTCATATCCCATATCCACCTTTGGTAATCCACCGACCTAAATGAAAACACCTGAGATCTCGGACAAAACCAAACGATAACCTTCCCTTCCCCCCTTCACGACTCCAGATCACTTCCAATTCCACCACTCCAAAACTAGTTCTCCAAAGCCTAGTCCAAGGAGCTACGGCGAAATTCCAGGAACACTTCTCGACCTGATCTAGTCATCCACCTCTTCGGTCCGATGATACCTGATACCCTTGCTAGTACGTAGTTGACGTTCCCAAGTAAAGGGTCGACGCCATTCCACGTAGAGAAAGAAGCGGAAGCGTTTCATCGACCCGATAGTACCACGAGACGACATGCTCCGTGGACCCATGGCACAGACGTAGACGAGCCATATGCGAGACGAGGCGAAGACCAGACCAGGACGTGGACGAGGGCGAGAGAAGAGACGACGACGTGGACGTGGGCGTAGAGTTCGGATTCATCTGCTGGCAAGATACATCGATAGATAGATCCAAACAGACGAAAGAATCCCATAGCAGCTTCTATGAGCCTCATCGTCTTCGAATCACTCGGATGGATCTCACATTCTCCCCTCGAGAATCGAAAGAGTCGAAGTCTCATAGCAAAACCTGGGGAAACTCAAAGACTAGAGTCCAAGGGCAGGCTCATAGTCCTACGAAGCGTGGTTCACGATTTGAGATCAACACTGATCTAGATCAATGAGATAGGCGTGCTCCGCGTCACCAGCCTAGTACTCTCAATGACAGCCGATGGTCGTCAAGAAATCGACCTCAAGGACAACTGGTTGCATGCCCTCAGCCCTCCCAGTCACTCCCGCTTAGCATCCTCCCAAACCCGGCACAATCGGATCACATCGACAATCGTAAATCATCAAGCGTAATCATCCAATCGATGGCGAAGGCGATGGCTGAGCGCTGATCCATCATCCATGGGTCCATGGTCATGTCGTATGGTCCTGTGCGCCGCGTAACGTATGATACGATACGATACGATACGATACGCATACGTATGATTCTTGAGAATCCAATTTCTCGTTTCTCTTTTCGTTTCGAATATCCCAGAGTTCTTCTCATGCCGAAATTAAAAGTGATCGTATTGAGTGCCGAAGGCGAAAGAAACATCGTGATAAGAATAGTGTAAGCAGAACCGATATCGATTATCGACAAGAGGAGCGTAGGTCCCAGTCGCGGAAGCAGAAGCCAGCCACGTCCACCGAGTACGTAGATAGATAGAGTATACCTATCGCGGTGACGAGGTTTAGTGTAGATGGAGGATGAAGTACTCTCCGATAGCTCCACGAAGAAATGGATATCCTCTCCCTTTCGGACTCGGAGTTTAGGAAGTCTAGAAGCGCTTCATTTCCCATCCACAAATGAAAGGAATCAAAGCCAAGGAAAGGGAGGGATAGGGAAAGATATCACCCAATATTGGATGATATCCACCAAGATTATCCATCTCGTCAGGAACGTCAGCATCGATGATCGACGGCTCGGTTACTGTTGGAGTATTGTAATTGTTATGGGGATTTGTGGTTGATCGAATGACTGGACTGGCGCTTTTGACGGATGGGATGACCAAACGATCGAGGTCGGATGGATTCGGTGAATTCGGGGAGAGGATTTGGGGGTTATGCGGATGAGTGGAATTTGCATTTGCATTGAGTTGTGGAAGACGGGAGAGTGTTTTGTCCACCTTCCAGGTCTATAAGTCTAGGTCGTAATCCATAAGCGTAAGCGCAATCAGAATCATTATCTAGGCGACACATTCAGTCCCAGTACACGTCAAGATAAGTGAGAACTCACAAAGATGTATATAATAAATTATCAGTGGTGTGTGGTGCGTGGGATGATTTTCATGTTGGCGATAATGATGATGGCTCCTGCCGGGTCTTCTCATCCATGACCGATTCTTGGGGATTGTGATGAATAGTATTCGGGCTCTGGCTCGGGATATCGCCAAGATGGGTTTGCGGAGCTGACGCCTCTCCGTCATCTTCATCCCGAACCTTCTTCTCAGTCTCGTTCTCATTCGTCTCGGGTTCATGTCCACCTCCCATAGAATGTCCAACAATTCCAACGCCTCTCAAAAATATAACCCCCATAAGCGCAGCTAGATCACCCCATTAGTCCATCTGACCATTACGATAAACAATAGGATTAGCTCACCTAGAATGGGGAATGCAAAAGCCGTCCATTGAGCAGCTCTATACCCCATCATCTGAGCCTCCTTCGGCGCACCACTTCCATCAGGAGCAACATTGAATCCCTCCTTCACAGCATTACTCTTGACGACTTTATCATGTACAATCGTCGATACAGCCAGGCCAAACGCAGTACCCAATTGCGTGAGAGTATTGAACAATGCTCCAGCGAGAGATTGTTCATGTGGCAGTGCGACTTTCGCGACGAATATCGTTCCGGAGGCAAATACGAAATCCGCACCGAAGACGGCGACGATAGCAGCTGGGAATCCGAATGCCCAATATGGTGCCGAATTGTTGATTATCGCAAAGAGGAGAGGAGCGATAGCAGTCAACGTACAGCCGATCGCTAGAAGATGTTATATTAGATAATGATATTGTGGAGGGACCGGATGTGCGGTTGGACGTACCGACGAGGTAATGAACGGGTAGCCGTCCGATGACGAGTGCCACAGCGACGTTACATAAGATGCCGGTGACGGTCATAGGTAAGAATCGGACGACGGTGAGCATTGGTGTAAACTCTCGGTAGCTTTGGTAGTAGATTGTAGCCCAGAATGCCCAACTCAAGAACCCGCTCCATTCGAAGAATGCGATGAGCTGCATGACGGCGAATTTACCGTGTCCGCGGGTCCAGATGGTGAGCGGCATCAGAGGAGGGAATTGAGTATGATCTTGTAGGTATTTCTCCCATGCGATGAAGGCCGCGAGGAAGACGACTGAAGTGATAAGCAGACCGATGATGTCTGATCAGAGAAGATCAGAAACTTGTAAATGGTAGATAGAAATAGTATGAAGTACTCACAGCCAGTCTTCCAACCATCGGGTGCAAGTTCGCCTTGGCCAAGGACGAAGATCAACAGAGCAAGACCAGCGGTCACCAAAAAGGCGCCCAACCAGTCCACGCGGCGATCTTTCTCGGTACTTGGAACATCGGGATCCATCACGAAGAGAGCGATAGTGAAGCTGATTGCACAAAGCCCTGCCATAAACCAAAAGATAGCGCGCCATCTGGAAGGAGTACGGTCAGTCTTCTAGTGGCGAAGGCTTGGAGAGAAGGCTTACGTTGCGAATTGGGTCAGGATACCTCCAAACACGAAGCCAATAGCACCACCCATAGGTGCACCAGCTGAGAATGTCGCGAAAGCGATACTGCGCGCTTTTGAAGGAGGGAAAGCATGGGCGAGTATACCGAGCTATGCAGAGTGAGTATTTCTTGAGGTTGGAGATTCGGGGATTGACATACAGATGCAGGGATAGTTGCGGCAGGACCCATGCCCTGAAGCGCACGAAGGATGGCGAGGGCGATCGTGTTTTGAGCAAATCCACAAGCGATGGAGAATATGCACAACCATGCTGAGCCAATAAGGAAAGCTTTCTTTCGCCCATGAAGATCCGCCAGTCGCCCAAAGAGGATCAGGAAACATCCCTGTGGCACAAAATGATCAGTTTTGTCTTTTAAAACGCGTGGATAGGCGGCACTCACTCCCGACAAAGAGAAGGCACTGACAAACCATTGGAGGTCGTCTTGGCTCGTGCCGAATGCTGCGCCGATGGTTGGGAGAGCAATACTGGCAGATGTACCAGCCGAAATCTACGTCGAGTCAGTTCCAGTTAAATCAAACAGTTGAGGATTTTTTCATACGTTGATCAACATGGCCAGAGTGCATGTTGCCACCAAAAGAACCGATCTCAACGTACTCCTTTTAGGCTGGACATGCTGCTATTAAAAACGATCAACAGTGAGCCAGATAGGTTCTGAAAGAGCGCGTACTTCAGGAGCCTCTAAATCGCGCTTCTCCACGTCAATTGACACATCCTTGATAGTTGGCGTCCGAGTCTCAGTTAAACTCTCATCGATTGATGGCCTCGAGCTCGGAATTTTGTCTGCAGCAGACATGCCCAATGCTTTGCGGTGGACTCAGGTGCAGGATGCCCGAGGAGCTGATTGGGGTTTTTGAAGGTCTGCAGGACATGGCGGCCGTTTATCCGGGTATATTTGGCTGTGTTTGGTTCCATGGCTTCCGCTGAGCAACGGAACCCTTTCTTGCATGAAGCTTAATAATACTTCGTAATGACGATGACAACCTTTGAACGTTCACTCTTCTTACTTTTTATCTTGAACTTAGGGATGAATGCTTCCTCGAGGTCTTGGGAAAGAAAGATACTGAAAATGTTTCAACAGAAACTGGTCTAGATCTGCTAGTGCGCATGGTGAGCCATGGATAATTGTTTGAGCCCCTTAAAATTAGAGGCACCGAAAATTTCAGACGCAACGAGGTCTGATAACCGCACATCAGACGCTCGCTGTACGCCACATATTTCGAAGAATAAGGAACAATTACGCGATCGGTCTCGTAAACCGTTTGCATAACCCATGCTTAAGTCAATCCACCCATTAGGATTTCAGTATCACGCCCCACCCCATAGCTAGTGAGTCTCTTCCAACATCAGTCGATCTCGATTTAGTATCCGCAAATGCAAGCTATGATAAGCTCGGATTTTCCGGTAGCACCAAATCTTGACGGTACGGCGTAACCGATAAGGAACGGATGAGTCACCGGATTACCGAGATCTGGTCATCTGTTAACTTGAACTAATCTACATTTAGATTCCGGCCTTTCCTGCCCATAATATTGTTCCGAGGTCGACATGCAGCTAGAGACTTGAGGATGAGACAAAAGTCATACGAGCAGGCAAGCTCGTCTAATTATCACGCCCTATGATGTTCATCTCCCGAGTCGGGTTGACAGGTGAAATGGAAACAAAATATTGTCATTATCCGACTTTGGAGGCCGGGCAAAATCGCAGGGTCCGAGTCGTCACTCCATCAGGAACATCGGAGGTGTCCGAGAAATGTCGTTCACTTCAGCACAGGCCGGTAGGGTGACGTGTAGCCCGTCCGTCATCAGCTATGCCTTCGGAGAAAACGCATGTTCATCCAGATGTGTGTTCACTTTCGCACGACTTCAATTCACGATACACAAAGACCAGACGCTGACGCATTGTATGGAAGACCGCTGCCACGTCCCGTCATCTACAAGTCTCTATGATATTCACCCACTTGGAAGAGGATCACCAGATCGTTTATATATATCCTTTTCGTTGACCCTCGATGGCACTGGCGGCACTGACATCGTGCGGTCTCACAGTAATATCAGCATTTGTATTGTTCTTTGTCGTCTTCCATCCATGGGAGATCGACATGCCCAGTGAGCACTACACTCATAATAGAAACCTGGGTCTGACGAGATCCTGTCGAAGCTACGACGATTTGGCCGATCCGAACGATCATGGAACATTGCCCGTCGAGGAGAAAGGACCGCCCTTATTGATGAACACATGGTCTTAAGAATACAGGTAAGAACGGCGTAATTTGGGTCTCAGAAATTCAGATCTAAATATCGATGGAGGTCAGCGAGGTGAAGCATCATTCGAACTACGCACGCATACCGATTCTTGGTTATCCCATCATTGATTACTCCTGCCTTCAGACGGGTCCGATCGACGAAAAGCGTTACGGATTGCAGCCAGACTCCTTTTGAGTCTCAGCCTAGAAGACGATGACCCCTTCCGGGGCTTCGATAAGAGATACGTTCTCTCTTCCGAGTCATTGTCTTCGGAGTCGCTCCACCGACTCTCGGTCGGGGATGCGAGCTCCGGTGTCATGATTTTGTGTTGTGCGATATGCAGTACACTTTCGTGACTCCCACTCACTCCCTCCTCGACATGAGCCGTTCGTCCTGGACTGTCATTGAGTAGGAAAGCTCCAGAGAACGTGAGAACGTCCTGATCAAAGGTGGGGATGAGATTGCCAAGATCAGGTTGGGGGAGTGGTGCGTCGTCAGTAGAGACCGCGGTCGGGAGTAGAGAGGGCGGAGGGATGGATCGTGACAAAGTTGGCCATTGCCGTTCCTCGTAAGCTTGGGCCTCACCGGTATCCTCAATAGCGTCAGTCTTTCTTGAGGATGGGTCCTTCAAGGAGGTCAGTGGGGTTGCAGGACAAGAGTAGTACATAGGAGGCTGACAAAGGTCTGCGATAACAATTCGGGTGGTTTCCTCAAACTTTCGAGGAGGGAGGATACCCTTGAATCGAGATCGTCGGTTTGCGGATCTGTGCCCTGCTCATCGTCCGGGCCTTGCATTAAAACTTGTGCAAGGTCAACTTCGAGAGCTCTAGTGGTAATCGGAGGAGTATTCGGGATATTTTGGTCGTCTTTCGCCGCCAGTCTCGATCTTTTTGTGAAGATCGAGGGCAGTGTCAAAGCACGTCCTCGGCGGGGCTTTATAGATGATAGAGACATAGGGCGAAGCCCTTAGTAGCTTAGGACAAAGGGATTTTATACTTTGGAATCGTAGTCGAGTGGAGGAGTAAGCGAAAAACAAGACTGGATCCTCAAATTGGCCTTGAACAGTGGTTGAAAGCGCCGGGTCAATCCATCTTCACCCGCCGGCCGGCTAACGTCTCGAAAGTTGCCGGAGCCGGCGCTGCAGAAGAAATGGGGAAAAAATAGAAACTATAGGGAAGACACGAATATACCTCAGTTTACACTGCTGCGCTGCTAGGTTCTTAAATTTAAACGTCTAAATATATCCATGGCACATTTCGAACCGAAAAACACGAGACGAGCATCATCGTATTTGTGCTTGTTTGTTTCTGCTTCTCTTTCGGCGCAGGGTATTACCTAAGCACTTGTTGTCTTGTTGTCAAACACAGGATATCAATAGATAAGTATCAAGAGATCGCGTGTGATCTATGCGTTCCGACGTATACAGTGAGTAGCATGAGGAGAAGATCATCTGCAGGTTGACGAGACATCGTTCAGGATTCAATCGATCATTGACCGCGATGACGAGTCATTGGAAGCCAGCACGAGGTGAAGTTGGAGGTAACAGAAAGCGTGGTTACGAGGTCAGAAACACAGATCTAAAGATAAACTGAGGTCAATAAGACGAAGCATCATTCAAAGTACGCAGACAAACTTATTCGAAATTGTCCCGTCACTGATCATTCCTCCTTTCAGATGGGTCTGATCGACGGAAAACGTTCCGGATTGCAGCGAAACTCCTTTTAACTCTCAGCTTAGACGACGACAATCCCTTGCGAGGCTTCGACAAGAGATACATTCTCTCCTGTGAGTCGTCGTCTTCTGAATCGCTCCATCGACTCTCTGTCGGGGATGCGAGCCCCGGTGTCATGTTGTCCTGTTGGGAAATATTCTGCACGATTGCATGATCCCCGCTGACCGCCCATTCCCCATCTGCGGCCAAAATTTCCCTGCTAATATTCTGGGAGGCTTCCGGTAATATAGTCCTATCTCGATGGAAAGCGGGTTCGTCATTGAGATCTGGGAGTCGGAGGATCGGAGGATCGGTGCTACAAGTGAATTTCGGGTACGATGAGAGCGTTGGCGACGTTGACGGTTGTGATGATTCCTCTTCGGTCTCAGCGGCAAGCTCGGGTTCGGAATAGTGACTCTTTCCCATCGTCGGATCCTGAAGGAGGGATATTGGGAAGTTATAGGACAAGATTAGGATGAGACTCACAAAGGTCTGAGAATCCAATGTTGGTGGTTTCATCATCAAACTCTCCAGGAGGCGCAACACTCGCGGATCAGTGCCACCTGTCGGCGTCTCCGGGCCTTGGTCTCCTTCAGGACCTTGCAGCAGTATCTCTGCGAACTCGAGTTCAGTCGGCTGGGATGTGGCAGGCGTGGTTGGAGCAGGTCGCTCTGGCCCCCCTGCCAGAGCCGATTTACTACTAGTATTCTCCAAGTCGGCCTGGAAGGCAGCGTCAAAGCACTTTTTCGAGGCTTCATACGTAGATATAGATATAGTCGGGTTGAGCTTTTGTATCGGTCGTCGAAAATATATGATGTAGTGGATCGATGTAAGAGTGAAGAAAGAACAAGACCGCTCTGTTCATTCAAACGTTAGTGGCGGGAAGCGCAGGATCAATCAATCAAAGCAGACTAAGGCGTCTGCAAGAGGGATTTGCCGATGGCGGCCATTCTCCTTCCCAGAGGTCCCACAGCTTAGTCGCGATTAATCCGAGTACGTAGACCACGATGTATTAGAGGGCACGTAAGCGAGGGCACATGACCGCGAAGACAACGCGACGAGCTG